>JAJJMA010232221.1:53742-95614 GCA_023529015.1 Papaver nudicaule
AAACACTGTTGGGACGTTTTCTCTCACATCCATAGTAAACAGCCTAACATTTTAAATTTCGAAACATTTCTCTGTAAACATTTGTATTGGTATTGCATTAAATAGACGCAAATATAATCCATGTGGGCTCGGTCAATCCAGATGTATAATGGGAAAGGATTTGAAGGAAAAACTATACAGATAAGGCAGCATGCCACGAAGAGTTTAGGTCATAGCTTTTCAGACAGCGACTCGTTAAGAAACATAAACCACAAACCAGTCCAGAAAAGCTCACACAACTGCCAAATATTATAAATCCATTTTCGACCAGTCAGGTTCCAGTATTTGATCGTTGCCTACTGACCACAACTTAAGATTTTATGCGACTAACACCTGGCACTGCTTTTTCTATGCTTCACTACTAGCCAACCATTTTCTCCACTTGTTCGCCACGTATTTTTGGTCTCTTCTTCTCTTTTCGGTCTCTTCTTTTCTCCATCTCTAGTTTTTGCTTTACTTTTCTTCACTTCTCTTCTTTCTCTGGAAAAACCTAGTAGATTTCCAATATTGGAAAAAACCATACATACAAAGTGCTCTTATTTCTAATTCAAGAAATAAAAAATTAGGTGGGTGATTTGAGATGTTGGAATTGGATTATGCTAGAACTGTAGAATTTGGTTGAGAAGATTTGAGTTCTGAGATGTATGATTGGAACCAAGAAGAGGAGGTAACCTTGTTAAAACAATAATATGAGTGAACCAAGTGAGATTTCCTTGATTTTTCTTGTTTTTTTTTTTTTTCCTAACATACTTCATTTACTAGTACTACTACCACTTGTTCATTTACTTTTCTATTTCCTCTATGTACTTGTTATTTAGGTGACTGTTAGTTGCATGATTATAGATTCAATTTTTTAACATACATAATTTGAGAACATGGAAAACTTATTGGATTGTTTTTAACTGGGATTAAAAATTAGGTGTGAATTCAATTTCATCCAATGAACTAAAACTGCAAGTAGCTATAGGTGTAGTTGTTAGACTTTGTCATCAGGAGTTCACAGTCTCGGCTTAATATGATAAGATTGTGAGATGCAAGTAATTATAGTTATAGGTGTTGGTTTAATGCACTGAAGATGATGGTTCATTAACTAAGAAAACATCTGGCTGCATGAAAGTAACATATTTCATATAGGTCTTCTGTAGTAGAGCAGCTGATTGCCAAGGGTTTCATATAGGTCTTGTGTAGTAGACCTTTGGTTGTTATCATGATACCTCTTACACAATTCATGGCGGTTGTATGCTTACATACAAGGGTTACATCAACTTTGTGGTTCTAGTGCTCACCATTTCGACTTTGTTAGGGATGAAACATTTGAGAGTTTTGTATGTCATTGTTTTCATCAGAGGGCTTAAAAACTGGAGTATTTCATTTTACCAAAAAGTGTGGCAACTTCTACGTTCGTCGTAAATGTGCTTTTCTCCTATTCTCATGTCATTAACAAAATCCTTCTGTGTGTTCATTCCCTGTAATGCTCGTGGTATACTAATTTTTTTTTTTTTTCCCTCATCCAAGCATAAGACTCATAACTACAGGTTAATGGTTACACAGGTTAGAATTTATAATAAGATGACAAAAGAAGCTGAATATCGTAATTAATTAGAGGGTGATGTAGGCACTGTCTTCTACAAGATTTATTGCTCCAAGGTTGTGCCTGAAATTTGCGTGTCAAAAATAATATCAATTGCTCTAAAGCTCTTTTGTCTGTCCTTTCTTCTAGAACTTATTAGATTGTAGCTTTGAGCGGTGGCTTTGGTTTTCTCATTAACCAATCCTTATGCATCAGTTCTTTCAGATCTTCATTCTTCTAATGGCCTAGGTTCTTAACAAGTGAAGTTTATGCTAGTATAAGACATTCATTTGGTGAAAGTCTGATGCTAATCTGAAATTCTGTGTTTAGATTTCATTTAATAACCTCTGGTCACACATAATGCCTGATGCACGATGTTTTATTTCAGCTGACACATGTAGTATGGGGTGAGGCTAGTGAAAACAGTGACCATATCGTACCTTATGCGAAGGGAGGTGATGAGAAACCATCTGTTCAGTGTGGTACTCAAAGAAAGAGGCGACGGAGTAAAGAAGACAGCCCTGATAAGCATGTTGAGCAGAGTAAGCCAGAAGCTTGCGGCAACTCCTCTGGATCTAAAGTGGAAAGCAGTTCCCACTTCAACACGGATGGACTTACAGCTCTTGAAATGGACTGGCCCAATTCACCTTTACCTATTGCTGCATGCGGTAAAGACTGCTGCTAATTCTGCTCAAAATTCCGTGATTATTGAATCATTTAATGTATTTTTGAAAATCCAATCCGTTTACTTCAGCTGATGTTTAATTGAGATGATGTCCTATCTAAAAGTTTTTGTGTCTGAATAGCAGATACTGGTGGGTTAGTTAATGATACTCGGCTGTTCGCGAATGAGCATGAAGAAAACAAGAACGTTGATTTTCTTGAGTATAGTTGGGCTAACATTGGAACCTTTGACGATCTTGATAAAATATTTAGGTAAATAGATAATCTCGCTTTGCTCCTCCATCCCTCGACAATCTTGATTAAATATCGTTTCCAGGTTGATTTGGTGATTGTGTGTGTCAGAGCATTTACCCCTCCTCCATTTGGTAACCTCTAAAGTTAATTATCATAGGCCTAGAACAGTATATGATTCCTTGGCGTTCCCTAACAAAGCGTTTCACGTTTCAATTGGATGAACGTACAACTCAATGTTTTCTGAACTAATGTCACCGTTAATGTTTTCGCAGAGATGATGACCCGATAAATGGGCATGGAACTCTTGGTGATGCAGGTGAACTCTGGTCATCTTCAGCTGATGTCCTTAGCAGCCCAAACAAATCTTTTCCTGTATTTGCTTGCTCTCAAAACATGGATTTAGCATCGAGCAATACATTTGAGGAGTGTAAAAAAGCACGGCATCCAGAAGATAAAGATCCCCCATGTGGTGGCGAGAAGACGAGTGACCCAGTGACTCATTTACTTATGGATCTGGACACAAGAAAGGATAAATCTATTGGACCAGGTTCCAAATTTCTTATCTCAACAGTTGAAAAGGTACAAGCTAATAATCCACTCCTTGGTATGGTACTAAAATGGTACACCACATATTACTTATTGTTTTATGTTTTCTGAAAGCATCACTTAGTCGTTGAACAAAAATTACGATTTAGTTACAAGTTTGTTTTCACAGACAGATACCAAGATGATTGAGACGATGCTCTCAAACTCTACTGGTGAAACTAGTGCAGCCCGAAATGAATTTACCAGTAAGGTACTTATTTTCACTTATCAACATGTTCCTTTAGGCATCAACTGTTACCTGAAGCACTCAAATTTTCTCTAAAAACCTGTAAATGGCTTCAGTTTTTTTTTGAAACCTCACTTGCTCCAATTTCACCATTCAAAGCACGTGCAAGGCAGATGCATAAAGTTCCAGTAAACAGAGTTTTCATTGTAAATATTGTTTCCTTGCCAGAATTTGGGTTTAATGTCTTTCAATTGAGGTAACCTTGTCAACTCTAACCCAACCGTCTAACCTTTTTCTCTATCTTTGTGGTTTAAGCTCATTGATGGAATAATGCGTACCTCATTATTGGTACTACTATTGAGTGCAAACCCAAAGTGAAGAAATGCACTAACCACAATGCAACTGTCTTCTGCCACAAATATATTGGCTGGAAATGTTACACACCTGATCTAGATATTTCATACGTATATAGAAACACTTAATCCTTTTGATAAGTAAACGCATAGGAATGGATTTGGCCCCTTTTCTAATAAATGCACTGAAAAGAAGCTGCACTGTTTGTTTTTAGAATAGACATGCAAGAGTAATTTTAACATGGATGAAAACCATGATCCTTGTTACCCGCAAGTAGTCTTATCATCCCATGCATTTATTGAGGCATGCAACATGTTGCATCCTTCTTTATAGAATTTGGAAAGATCTATGTATTTACTTGGAATTGGTGTATCAGAGTTTGATTTGATGTATGTTCGTTCATATGTAAAGGTAACTGCACAAAGGGAGCCACTGACGCATAATGAAAGGGAAATTAAGTATCAAGATGTGCGTGGGGCACGGCCGCTTGATGGAAACAAATTTAAACAAATCGGGAACCAATTTCAAACGTCTTCTTTTCAGACCTTTCCACATGCGGTCCTGGGTCCAACTCAGCCTTTCATATACGTGCAGCCTTCTCATCCATATATGTCAACAGGACATGGGAACTGCACAAACTACTACCCGATTGTGCCCATGATGTCACATGTTAGTTCTGAGAGGGGTAATGATCATCCGGCCCTTTACGGCTATAGATCTTCTCAAGTGTCATTAAAGAATGCTAGTCCCTTACAGAAACTTCCCGGTGTCCTCTCAAGTCGAACAACCATGACTCCTCAGGAAAAGATAGAAAAGTTAAGGCGGCGGCAACAATTGCAAGCAGTGCTTGCTATTCAGGGTCAACAACAGCAGTTGGGTCATCAGTTTACTTGTGCTGATTCTGACACCCAAAGGGGCGTTCAAGATAATCGAAGTCAAGACACTGAAGGAAAAATTGAGGTTGATAAAAACAATAAACTTGTTGGTTCATTCGAGTCAGATTGGCCCATAGAACAAGATGATTCCGTAGCTGTGATAACTGACGACTGCTCACTTAAACAACGAGTGCTCGATCAGCTTCAAGATGTTATCGCAAAGGTATTTGTATTTTGTGGCCTAGACTAACAAACAAATTTTGAACCAATTATAATTGCAACGTTAAAAGAAGTTTTATTTTTGGTGTAGTTGGATATCAGCATAAGATTTCGTATTCGTGATAGCCTGTTTCGATTGGCTCAAAGTGCAATACAAAGACATAGTTCGAGCGATACAGGCAGCACAAGCAGTCTTATGGCTGAAGATGGATTCATCATCAAAAAAGAGACTGAAGGCGGCAATAGGTTCGTAAACCCAGAGCTGAACATAATCTTTTCAAAATGCTGTATACATCCATAAAATTTGTAAATTATCTTCAATTCTCCATCCACTATGCATAGAGTTATAATCTGGATACTGACGTCGAAACAGGAGCTTAGTCCTGGAGTAGACTGCATTCCTGCTAAAGTTCATCTCGTTATTGGTTTAACTTTAAAATGGGAGGAGTTCGTTAACATCCAACTGTGAGCGCAAGACCATCAAAGACTGGATTAGCCAGGCTGTCACTGCCCATGTGCGATAGTATGTAAAGGCCTTTCATCAATGTTAATCTGCACAACGAATTTGTAACCTTCATTCATTTTCCAGTCAATATTTCTTATATCCATAATACCATAGTATAACTCCATTCAGCATTTATCCACATCTTTCCTCTGATGAATACACTATTCATAGACTAAAGTTACATGTCTTTAACTTTATTAATATGTCATACTTATTCACTCTAGTTGCTTCCTTGCACAATAATTTCTTATCTTCTTATCTATGTCCCGTAGGTCAACAAATGTACCAGAAGCAGAAATGGAGACCAATCCTATAGATCGAACAGTGGCTGATTTGCTCTTCCGTAAACCCTTGAGATCGCCATCAACAAAATCGCTCGAGGGCCAATTACCTGAATCTACTAAGCCTAAGACAGTAGGTTTCATGAACTTGCCGATGGGATGCTTGTCAGGTGGTTCAACAGATAAACAAATACCACCAGACACTCCTTTGACGGTGGCCAAACCTTGTAACGTGAATCAGTTTGAAAGCAATTCTTGCACTACTGAACTTGAGAACATACCCAATAACGAAGATGAACATGGAAAGACGGGAGTTGTTGAAGCCTCACAATGGAGAAGCGCTTCTTGATGTTAAATAAAACTAGGTGATTCCTTCCTTTCTCACTTCCCCCACACTCATGCAGTTTCCTTTATTTTGTCTAGATTTTCTGGTAGTGGCTACTTCTTTGTTTCAGTTATCTGGATCTCGACGGAGCTTTTGTTTAGTAAATAGGTGGCAACTTTGAATGAGAATTCAGAAATAGTGTAGTTTTATCGCTCTTGATGCAAGCGCTGATATATAGTTTACTTATGAGTTTGCAGAGTACTTTGATGTTCTTGGAACTTAAATAAAGAAAATAGTTTTTCCTTTTTGCTGTACTAGTAGCAATGCCGTATGGATTGCCAGCATTGTGAATGCGCTGTAAGTTATACTGTATATTTCTTTCTTGTTGCTAATAAGAACGCAGAACAAGTTGACATTCAGAATATTATCAAATGCATGATATTAAAGGTACCTTTTTGGTTCAGCCTCCCACAACACTTGGCAAGTATGCAAATTTCTCGGTAATGTGACACTTGGCATGCTCACTAAAGTTACCATTCCTGGTTCTAGCATTTAAGGAAGTTTTTTTTCTTCTTTTGTTGGTCGTCGATCACAAGGGGTCAAACCCTAACCAGTGAAAGAGAAAGATCGGAGACTCATTGAAACATCCGCTTTCTGTATTCAGAGAAGGAATGGTGTAAGGAGTGATCTCCAACAATTTTGCTAAACTCTCTTACCTGAGAAGATATGCTTCAATGAGGTTAAGATCTGAATTTCATTAGAGTTCTATCTGCTCTTCTCAAAGAGAGAAAGAGAGGTGGTTACAATTACAATATTTATAAACTCAACAGAAAAGACAGACTATCAACTGTCATTGTCGGGACAGCTGACCAGAAACAAAACGGGAAATACAAAAGCGGGAAATGACAGAAACGGAAAGTTAAAACAGTCATGTGTTACATGCTACACTTCATTCTTTCAAATGAAGAGGGAGTAATTTCTCATTCTTTAGTGACTGATGAAAGGATCCTGTGACATGGTTAAAATGACACTATCTTGACATTGTGTCGCAATTTTTTTGATAACTTCCAAACGACAATCAATTTGAAGCTAATTTTTTGGGAGCACGTTCTTCTTATTGAGCTCTATGTTCATACCAAAAATGAGCGCATTTCGAGATGTATAACACCACCTTCTACACCTTTCAAAACTAACCGTTGGTTAGTTTTTTGATTCAACGGTTAAAACGACAACTGGTAGATGATGGTTCTATACGTATAGGAATGCGCTCATTTTTGGTATGAATATAAAGCTCTATAAGAAGAACGTACTTCCAAAAAATTAGCTTCAAATTGATTGTCGTTTGAAAGTTATCAAAAAAATTGCGACACAATGTCAAGATAGTGTCATTTTAACCATGTCACAGGATCCTTCCTCAAACCCTAGATCTATTTCTTCTTGATAATAAGGAGTCAACCCAACTTGAATATCATCCCAAAAGTTACAAAAGAACACCGTAGAAGTGCATGGAGATAACAAGAAGTTGGAAATCGACATGGAGGAGTCAGGAATTGACATCCAAACCATACAAAAGAAGAAAAAAACGTAGAAAATTAAAAAGACACAAAATAACAAGCAAAGAACACTATACTAATAAAACTACACTTAGTAATAAAAAGAACACTAAAGAGGGAGCTCAGCTCCGAGGAGCAAATTCGAGATCGTCGGAGCACACCGAAATTTGGCTGGTGGGAATGCCAGAAATCTCTAGAGTGGATACGAGAGATAAAGGAGACCTCCTAACCATAACTTACGTCAACGTGTGCGTCTTGCCCAACTCGGTGAATAATGGGCTCACCAGACAAAAAAATGAGGAAGCCCCTTCCCATGCACATGGCACACTGCCAAAATAACCTGTTTTTGTCTGTTATGGGACTGCCTAACAAACAAAATAGACATCCAGCTAGCCAGTTGAGATAGAATCTCTGTCGAGCGATAGATCTCGATGGAAATTTTCTCGTGTACTAGACATATTTGCACCAGCGACATATATTACATTGCACTCTAGTTGATTTCATTCAACGATCCAACTTCCATGGTCTATAGTTATTCAATACCGCTCCCAATTAAACTCAAACCTTCTCGGCAATCCCTTCGCCCTTTTAATACATTCTCCACACTACCTCAATCTCTCCTAACTCTATCAATTTTCTTCACAATTCAAATAAGGTTTTTTGGAATATGGTTTCTCAAAATGGATTTCAATCTCATCTGAAAAGAAATCCTAAGGCACACGCAACAACAAAGTTTAGGGGTCTAAAATTCACAGTTTATGAAGGTGAACACATCTGCTTTGATTATCTTTCTATACACAAGATGCTATCAAGATGCACACCAAACTAGCAACACCTTGTGGAATAATATTTTTTTAAAAAAATTCAAGTATAATCAATGAACGTCAACATTTGTAATGCAAGTAGGTTGTTAGATCGCGTTGTTGTCATTACTTGCAAAGTAAGTAAATATGAAGTTACGATCACACAAGCAGTCGATGAAGAAAGATTGGTGAAACCCATGTTGATGTGGAACATAAGTGTCAGTTGGATTGGCACCTCAGTACCGACAAACAATTCAGAAACGAAGGTTGTTATAATATCTTAAAGTGATGTCCAAGTTCAATTGTTATTAGTAACTCAACAACAAGTTCATGAAAGATCACCATACTCTCGAACCGGTTCCCTCTGTACACCAACGTCACAGCCATCTCAAATGGGTAACCATCTCAAAATGGGTCACCATATACTTCACCATATATAACAACATATCACTAGGGATATGTAGATCTCAATGCTGTTAATGCCAAAAAAATTATGGGAAGAACTGCAACAATACGAATGAGAAAATCATCCCAAAATACGAAAGATACAGATTTTAAGATGATTGTATTTCTAGAACAACAACAGACGTCTAAACAAATAGCAGTTGATTGGCAAAAGATGCATAAGGAATTGAGATAGAGATGTCTTTTTGACGAGAATTTTGTCAGCGCGTGGGACAAGCATAAGATTCTCACTGCGTCCACTACAAGAATAACTTGTTTGGGCATGCAGAATCGACCCTGGAAAATTTCATCATTCTACACATAATTAGGATGGAAATAATCGTGCATCAGCTTCTTATGATGGTAAAATTTACTCCCTCGATGCGTATATCTTCTTGTAAACACTTGTTTTGGCTTTGAAACTTTAGGTATTTTCCATGTATGTACGAGCATCATAATGTTTGATGGTGTTTATCTTCATCTGGCTTATCATCCATTTGTTGCAACATCTGAATACGCCTTAGTTGATATGCATTAAACAATCCATTTGCATTTGTAATTCTTCATCGGGATAATTCATCGATTACGAAATAAAACTGATTACAAATACGTAAAAACTGTGAAGTTTGTGAAAAAAGATGATACGAGTCGAATGAGACGAATGGGGTGTACTTATATCGGGGGAAATAACCGTTGGATAAAGGCAGACGTTACACAATCCTGGGCAAGAGAGATCGTTCACCAACAATAGAAATTCTGTTGCTGACGATCAAATTACTCTAGTTCAAAAAAATCTCTATAAATAAATGTCACCCACATACTTTTTTCCATAACTGTCCATCTGGTCAGGCAAATGTTTCAATTTGCTTATTCGCCTTAAATGGTGTCTAATAAACGCCAAAAAAAAAAAGAATTGTGACATTTGTGCACCGTTGTTATAAGCGAAATATCCATGTTTTGATTATAGCTCGGTACACTCCCAAACAAACTGGTAAACCCAGTAGTAGCCATGCAAAACAACATCCCCACACTCCTTATTTCAGTCTGTTTTCAGATTCTAGGCTGAGTCGCTTCTTCTTCACCTCTTCTCACGAGAAGTGGAAAGTGACTCCAGTCTTTCTGTTACCAACACAAGAGCCTTCGTCTGAAAATCTGATTTCATATTTCTTTGTCGTCTTGTTCTTGAAATTTGAATCATTCTTAGGGTTTTGGTTTTGGTTCTGATTCCTCCATCTGTTGCCGTCTAACGTTTATCTTCTCACATTCTTCCGCCCAGAGAAAATACACTGTTTAAATTCATTTGGATTTCAACCGTTTCTTGACAGGTATGGATCGATCTCATTTCTGTGTCCTTCCATTTATTCTAGGGTTTCTCTTCTTTTCTTTTTTTACTTTATTTTGTTTCTCAAGATTATTAAGCTATTTGGATCTTTGAATATGTTTGTAGAACCCCAAATAAGTTATTCAGTATGAATTTTGTTCTACATTGGAGAGTAATGATTATTCTAGGGTTTCTTTTGTACGAGTTAGGTTTTCTAACTTAATTTGATCATTTGATTTAAGATCATGCAACCAATGTATGTATTGACTGTGCATGAAACTCGTTTTAGGGATTCACTTGTGTATCCTTATTTTACTGCTACTCACACATATAACTCCAAATAGATTATTAGCTTAGAAATGAAGTACAACCGAGGAATCTGAATCACTCACTAGTTAGTGCGGTTACCACATTTGAGCTGCAATTCAACTGTAGATTATGGGTTCTGGTGAACCTGGGGCAGTTGCTTAGTTCATGTTATTATTGTAAGATGTCAGTAGCCGCATGGAATGGCACTTAGATTGCGTCACCAAAGCTACAGTCACTTAGTGTATATGTTATGCCATCAGCACACATTTGGGAAAAAAGATAATAAAAGTGCCATCTAGTAGTCAGAAGCACCTCCGATGTGACGCTATGTATCTTTGTCATGCCATCTGGAGAGAGTTTGGTATGTTTTTATGGGCAACGAGGATATTGCCTCTGTGAGAAAAGGATTACATAACTTCTTGGAATTTACATTTATCTCATAAAACATATTGAAATTGCTAAATTACATAACTTCAGACCAGTTTATTTATTCGTTTAATTGCATACACTCCATTGATATGGTCTTCGTTCGCGCTGTCTGTTGCGTCCTTGGCCAATTCCTTCGGAGTCTTCTGACGCTTACTTTATTTTGTGATGCAGTTAGGACTTGGGAATATTCAAGCTTGAGTTGGCGTAATGGTTTCGTTCGAGATGAATGACAGAAAAAGTATGTTGCAGTTTATTCTTTTCGATCATTGCCAGTAAATGGTTGAGATTATTTTATTTCGATTTATCTCTGATTGAAGAAAGAATACTGGACTCATGCTGCTAATATAAAACGAAACATATAACCTCAAAATTATCCTCTAATATTTCATTGATGTCATGGATTAGATATTGAACACACTTGCTAACACCATCTTCCAGCCACAGGGCTAAGGAGGGGCTGAGATCCTTAACCAACATGTAGGTGTAAGGCATGTGGACCCCTCACTCCGCCGATACGATTTCATGTGTTTGTTGGACTGGTTACTGTAGTCCAGCTATCATCTTCAAATAGTATTGAACTGTTGAATTGCCTCAGTCTATGCTTCTTCACCGATTTTCGTAACCCGTTTTTCTTTCTCTTTGAAGTAGTGGTCGATACAAGTGTTGGGTTAGACCAATTTTTTTGAGACCTAGATTTGGTTTTTTGGTAAAAATTTCTTTTCCACTTTTCTTTTGGAGTGGGAGAGAAAATGTTATACCTCATTCCCGTGTATTAGGTAGGCCAGCAATTGAGCTGTTGTAATCTTTTGGGAGGTTTACTGCCGTAGTACATAACTTGTGAAAGATATTTAAGTGTACATCTTGACCTTTTTTATTTTGCCTTATTTTATGGGCGAAAACTCCTGACCTTTCAAGTGTTTCATTTTTATTTTAGTTTAATTTGCGGCTTGCTTTATAGTTGTACTCGACCTGTCTCTGATCATCTCACTTGCAATTCTGAAATGAAACAGAAATCGGTCTTGGATTGACTGCGTTTGGCATACTTTTCTCATTCTTGGGAATTGTTTTCTTCTTTGACAAAGGGCTTCTTGCCATGGGAAACGTAAGCAACTTTAGAGTCTCATCTTGTTCGTGTGCTGTGTATCTTGTTTCTGTTTTATCATATGTATGGGAAACGTATGCTGTTTTATCTTGTTCGTATGTATCATTGATATGTGCTGCTTTATGATGACTTGCTTCTCTGTGGTAATCAGATCCTCTTCTTATCAGGCTTGATGTTGACCATTGGACTGAAGTCAACGATGCAGTTTTTCATGAAACGGCAAAATTACAAGGTTTGATTCTTGTCTGTCTTTTTGCTTTGCGTTTGATTTTCTTTTCAACCTTACTTTTTACCTGGTTTCTGAATTTACTGTCGTGACTATAAATATACTATGACGATGATTAAATAGGGCACAATCTCTTTTGGTATTGGTTTCTTCTTGGTCCTCATTGGATGGCCTCTCATGGGAATGATCTTGGAGGCGTATGGCTTCATTGTGCTTTTCAGGTCTGTACTTTATTTTTCCAATTTCTTGCTCAGTAATTTTTTATAATATCAAATATTCTTGGTTGTTGATACGATGTTTGTGTACAGTGGGTTTTGGCCTACATTGGCAGTGTTTCTGCAGAGAATTCCCATTCTTGGTTGGATCTTTCAACAACCTTTTGTCACGTCGGTAAGAAGATGTTGTGAATTAATATTTAGTGCTTACTGATTAATTATGTAAATTTATATCATATCTGCATTATAATTATTTTTGAAAGAAAGACACGTCTTAGAAGCTTATTCAGCATTCTTTCCTTTGAAGAGGTCACTTATATCTGACATTAAACTTCAAGAGTTATAACAGCCAATTTCTACCCTTGGACACCCATTCATAGATACAATTTAGACTTTTTAGACTTCTGCCTTAGTCTTATGAGGTTGTGATTTAAGCATATTTAAAAAACCAGAGCATGAAATATGAGTGTGTAGTTGAAAGGGACAAGCAATACAAAAATTAAAATGAATTGACAGGGTAGGGACTTCGAAAAGTCAAAGCAACTGAATTATGGTTTTAAGGGGTAGAATCGTGGCTTGTAGAGAACTGATCTACATATTGAAACTTTCGTAAATCATTCGATTTTTTAGAATGGGGGAGTTTGTACGTACATCCTTATTAGCCGAAACATAGCACCTAGGTTGTGAGTTATAGTTAATTAGTTAGTACAGAAGTTAAATTCAACAATAGCTCTGGTAATTTCATTTTATTGGACAAGAATCTTAAGACCATGTGATCGTTGGGTGCTTTGCTTGACAGTTCCAGCCATAACATTGTCAAGCTTGTTATAGTGGTTCTTTTAAGTTATATTTTTATTTTTATATTTATAATTACTGTAGTGCCTTTCATAATGTCTCTTTCACCCAGATGTCTTTGATGCCCTTCCCGATCTCTTTTTTATTTTTTGTTTCTCTGGCAATGCTACATTTCTAGATTTTACTTCAGCAAGATAGCTTAAATGCACTTTCTTTTCTTTTAATTGTAATTACACATCTTAGGAACATCTCGTGCTTCAAGGTCTGCACATCATAACAGGTGCTGGTGTCAAACTATTGATTTCTTATTTATGTGCTTGCAGTTCATGGATAAGTACAGAGGTAGAACTAGAAGGGTGCCAGTCTAAGGGATGCTGAGTCGACGACCACAACTGAAAATAATCCTCTATGTCTAACAGGCTATGTAAGATACTTGTGACTTGGATGCCCGATGTTGTCATGTGATTTGGATTAGGGCCTTTAGTCTACAGTTTTACCTTTATCGGTATAACCGCTCTGGTGCTTTCCTTGTTCCGTCGCTCTAAATTGTTGATATCATGTTACTTGCAAGTGATCATATTATAGATGCTATTAGGGTAATTTTGATACAGCGATCTGTGATTGCGTTTTTGACGTTCAGGATGGAGAAATAGATATTACAGTCTGTTAGCAGATAGTTCTTTACTTGTCTTACCTTGCAACCCTATACGCCTTTTATAGGTGAAAGCAGTCTGTCGCTATTATTTTGCTACGAGTAGAAATCATCAACTCAAGACCATTAGCAAGTTTGTAATAAGAGTTCTTTTTCAGTAATTTTATTCCCGGTTTCCAAAGCATCTGGGTGCACGAAGATTCTCTCATAACTGAAAATACAAAAAATGATTTTGAAAATGTTAATGGAACTCTTTTGTTCAAAGCTTCTAGCAGAAAACCAAAAATTCCTTCCGACAACCCCAAGTTATTTCACTAAAATTACAATATCACACAAGTGAGGCATTGTGTTCTGATCTATACCACAAATACAACACCTTGAAACTACCTTGAGACTGTTTTTCAACATTGTTTCATCATTGGCATAAATTCCCTGTTGAATCTTCCACACACAGCTTGCTATTTTCCAGATCTTACTCTCCCAATTCAACACAGGCTCCCTATTCCTAAAAGGGCTGATTTAGGGACCGGCTCATTTACTAGGGAGACCGGATTTTTTATCCCTATCCTAGAGTGTGTTATAAAGGGTGTCAAAAAACTATGAAAAGTCTAAGTTACCCTTTTAAATTAAGCAAACCTAATAACTAAACAAAGAAATTCAAAAACAGTTTCATCTTCTTTTTCAACGCCTCCTCCTTCTCTATCATAACATTCAATCTGAAATTGAAATTGAAGAAACTGAAGAACATGATGAAAACAATGGGGAAACTGATGAAAACGAGATTTTTGATGAAATAGATCCGGATATGCGATTGAGGTACAACTAATTAACATACCCGTTGTTTAATTTTGTCTATGATTAAGTTTTTATGCTCTGATTGATCGATTGAATGGTTAAAGATGAGTGTTCAGAGAGATTTTCGTCTAGGTTAAACCCTAAAAATCTAGATGAAAATCCAATTTTGTCTATATTGCATGCAACCAACCCAGCTGAAACCCAATTTTCGTCTGTATTGCATGCCACAAACCCAGCCGAAAATCAACTTACCAATTGTGTCACAACCAACCCAGCCGAAAATAGGGTTAATTGAGAAAAACCCAGACGAAATTGGATAGTTTTCGGTTGAGTTTAGGATGAAATATCAAGACGAAAATTGCTCTGATTTTTCTCACCCCAAGCTTTTCGTCTGGATTTTCGCAAAACATCCAGACGATTTTTCCTTTTTTTTTTGGAATGTGTTGAAGTCTGTTTTCGGTTACGTTTTATAGACATAAGCCAGACGAAATTTTCTCTGGAACCCAATACGTATAGTTTTCGTCCCGATTTTATAAAATTATCCAGCCGAAATTGTGGTTTCGGTTGGATGAAGTAGGTCAGTTCAAGACGAAAATGTCTCTGGAACCAAATTAGCTACACTATGTCTATTTTCGTCTGGCTTTTCTTTAAAAACTCCAGACGATTTCTTTTATTTATTGACTTTTCGGCTTGAAAGTTTTGAATAAACCAGACGAATTTTGTATCTTAGTTTGAATTGTACCTAAGTTTGATCTTATGTTTGTGTTTTGTTTGAATTGTACCTAAGTTTGATCTTATGTTTGAACAAAATCCAGACGAAATTTGGTTTCGGCTGGATTTGTTGAACAAAATCCAGACAAAATTTGGTGGTGGTGATGGCAGCATTGACGTTGGTGGTAGTGGTGGTGGCGGCGGCGGTGCTGGAATAATTTAACAACTAATCTTAGTTTAGTTAAACTAATCTGATTGATTAGTTATAATTAAGTAGGGATAGTTTGGCAATTAAAAAAATATGTTGGATAAGGGATTTTGGAAAAAACTTTAAAATAGTTCTATTTTATCTTATTATCCGGTCTCCCTAGTAAATGAGCCGGTCCCTAAATCAACCTTTATTCCTAATCTTGTCCACTGCAGCAGAAGTAGAGAAATGCCCTTTTAAGCTACCACTCCAATATCTCTGTACCATCACCCACACCACCTCACATCATCATTCAAGGAAACAAAATACCTTTAATTATGAAAATCTGATATCCTTGTAAACAAAGTTAGCCCATTCATCTTTAGAATTTATTAGATTCCACATCTTCATCAAAAGAGCTTTGTTGATAACTTCCAAGTCTTCTAATACCAAGACCTCCTTCTTGATAGGGAGTGCAGACTTTATTCCAAGTCAGAGTGACCAATTTTTCAACGTCCCGTCACCGGACCACAGAAATATCTACAATAAGTTCAAAATAACATATTTCAAATAAATAAATAAATCAAAACTTGAATAGATTACAAATCTGCACGGATATTCAGGTCCCATAAATCCTAAAATCAAACCTCACGCATTAACTGTAAGTCAAATTGTGCCGCAGCTCATGGGAAATAAGACAAGACATTTATGAGAAAACATCAAACACCTAATATTGTGAAAGCAAGGAACAGATCCTCTTGTGATAGTTGTCACTCCAAATACGTTCAAATGCAAAAAAAGAAAAAAATCCAGATTTTGTTAGTGTATTCAATAGTTATCACTCAAACAGTCGACCTTTCTTAGTTGCCATGACTTCACTTAGAAGGATGCAAATAATCAAACTAACCAGGATTCAGGAAAAAACGTGTTTACCAACGGCTGGCCCATAGAAGAGAAGCAGTACAACATTTTGCAAGGGTATAGTAAGATATAATGACTACTATGGAAAACACTTGCAAAAACACTTACCATCTCCAAAACAAGTGTTGGTAGTCCGGAAACACACAACAGAATAAAAACAAGAGAATGGTGAGTAACTTTGATGTAACTTACTTGAAAAATCTCGATAGAAGCTTGAAACAGACTCAGTTCCTGTTTAGCTTGGCCTGACATCTCAATCTGCAGGACCAGTATCAGCCAGATCAAATTGTTGCCATCACCAAACAGGCGAAGACATTTCATATAGTTCCATCTCTGAATCTCTCAGTTCCAAAATATATTGCAGAAATCTTCAAAGATTAACAGAGTCAAAAATGAATTCACATGTGTGTGTGCCCTAGTATATGTTTCAGCACCCACAGAATCCTGAGCATTTTATCATTGTAGTCCTTGCTGCATGTAGCAAAAGGAATCAGGCCATTCCGAAAGTATGGAACCTGTTGAATGCTCCAAAGCATCATATCATGCATTAGTTTACAAACAAATTGGTATTCCATGATCAATGAAGAATGCAGAACCTATAGTTCGAAATAAATGAGAAAACTCACCTTACCATATTCCAGAGTCAAACTAAGTTTATCTGTCACAGTGGCAAACAATCATGCCCATTAATCTAGCTTTAACTTCTGAGATGCTGCCAGACACCTCATTTACATAATTCAAGTTTTTCATCTTTTGTTTGTCAAGAAAATTTAGAAACTCTAAAATGGTAGATTTGTTTACACTAGAACCATCAACCATCGAATCTATATCCTTGTGATGCAACTTTTCCAGGCAAATGACTATGCTATTGAAAAACATTGAACCATTAGAGACAACCCAATTCGTTAACACTGCAGCAGCAAAATCTCCAAACCTATTATCCCGTAATGAGATCATTGTACCAACGAGCTCGGTGGTTGGCGCAAGACGACAACACAAAGCGAATAGACCCTCTACAGCGACGGAATGCACACTTGGATCGAATAAATCAAAACAATATGCAACAACTTTTTCCACTTGAACCTCTAAACCTACCAGCTCTGATGTCATTAAACCCCAGAGTTTCTGCTGCTCCACAAGTTCCCAACTGAGTGAGTTTTTTATTACATTGGATATTAATTTGGAGTCCTCTCCAAAAACAGAGAATCTCCTCAAAGATATCTGAAATTGTATGGTAACGAGCTCTACATAATCCAACTTCTCCAAGAGAAACCGCAAGAACTCTTCCTTTGAGGTGCATAAGTCGGAAAGACAAGCAAAAATACTGCACAGTATCGATGTCAATCTCTTCGTCTTCCACCCTGAATAAGACAATAGATCAGAAAGCAAGAGCTTAGACAGAGATAAACCTTCTGTGCTCCGTGAACGATCTATCGACGAAATAAATTTTCTGTAAGAAGCAAAAGAACCCTCTACCAAATCGATAATCAATTTGGCATCCAACTTAGAAGCAGAAACTTCAGTACTGGAAGAATCTTTTCCTTCAGCTGTTGAGAAAGAAATATAACTATCTACATGATGCTTCAGTAATGATGTTTCTGGGCTATTTACATTCACAGAACTTTGTTCACCCACTAAATTCCTCAAGCAACTGATATGGGACTCAGAAAAGAGTCTGGAGGCATAAGACAGTAATCGTGGTCCGACTAGATAACCATTTCTAGACCAGAATAACAGCATTTCATTGATCCTTTTCTTCTGCGCAAAGAAAAAAACAGAGGTAATGACCGCAGTAGCAGAATTAATTTCATCATCATATTTCAGTTCTTGTGGGCACTTGAGAGGAATGAACATTTCATATCCATATGATTTGAATGCTTCAGTTATTCGAGAAGCTAACACTTCTGGCGGAAGATTAAAACCACCTGTTTCGCCATTATCAGGTACCTCGCTACTAAGATTAGCATACAAGAATAGTATCTTCTGGAGAGTCTGAAGACCCGTCATGCTTGATGTCTTAATAGAGTCTCCAAGACTCTGCAGCAACTCCTCGATTATACTAACTGGATTTCTCTTGGCTGTAACAAGTAAACCAAGCGAAGTACATGACTTATCTGAAAGAGGAAAAGCATCGCTACTGGCCCCAGTAACTCGACGGCGCTTGTATATCCTTACTTCAGGTGGTAATGATTTTTGTTTCTCGGCATTGGATGGACTTGAGACATTCAGTGCTTGTGGAAAACAGGGTAGAACACTATCTGTGGGTTTCTGCACGAAGGATGATGTTTGGGCTTCCAAATTGGACAGACTCAGTGAATTTACTGCTGGTAGAGAAGAACCAGAAGCACCAACTGCAGATTTGTGGGCAAGGTCTTCCAAATGTGAATGGGTCATTACTGATGTTTGGGTCTCCACATTGGATGGACTTGGCAGTTTTGATGGTTCCCGAAAACAATGGGTGTGACTAGCTATGGGTTTACGCGCACCGCCTTCCAAATGTGAATCACTTGATAATAATGCTTCAGACTCCACATTGGCTGGATTAGGCTCATTTAATGGTTGTAATGAACAATATAGAAGGCTATCTATGGGTGCTTGTAGAAGTGCCTCTGAGTTTGAATCAGAAACGGCAAATGCAAGCCTCTGCTTGAGTAGGGGAGAAATTAAACTGCTAGAAGTTAAAGCATCTAATGATTGAACCACTCCCTTCTTGAGAAGTACACGGAAAGCTGTTGAGAGACCCCGAACTGTGAGATTCTTCCGCTGAACATCATAGTTATCCATGAGTAAAAATATGAACTCGATAAGGGTTCGAGTCATATCAATGTAACCAGGTATTGAATTCATGATCAACAACATCCCAGGCTCAATGTTCATAACATTATCAGTACTTTCATTAAAGAATAACCAATCATAGAATAAAGCCAACTTGGTATTTGCTTCGACATAATTTTTTCTACAGCATTTGAGTAACCAGCCAATAATCGCCCATCGTGAAATCACATCAGACTGGATAATTTCATTAGGTGGGTGATGAGCACAGCATATAAACCTAACAATGTCACAAATAACAGTCTCACCTTCATCCCTGCAAAAGAATTTCCTTGCAAACCATTCTTGGTAACGAATCTGATGGCCCCATCTCACATGGGTCAGTAAGAACCTCAACTGGACTTCCATCTCTGGTGAAATCCTAAGTAAGAAATACCTGCTTGCTGTTCTCAAGCAATACAACTGTGAGATATCTGAAAACTCTGGAGTTCTAAATTCATGCGGATTGGATAGCAAGTCCTTCCATATTGCTTGAAACTCCGTAACATAAACCAGATCTTGTAAAAGACGAACCAAATCCCTACCAATTCGTAAACATATTTGAAAATGCCTCCTCAACATTCTAACACAAAACTCAATCTCCAACTTTTTCAAGTTCTCTAACTTCTGATCACCAGATAACCTACAGTGGTCAGCTAATAATCGAAGATATGTATATAAAGCACTTGTAAGAATCAGAGGTTCTTCTAATAAAATCTCAAACTTGTCCAAGCAAAGCTTAACCAATTCCATACATAACCACAAATTCCCATCACTGAGATCGCCACCAACTATTTGTCTCAATAAACCAACCAACAAATTATCAATGCCGACGGCTGAGACTTCAACCAACTTTGATGTAACCCAAATCAAATTTAGTTTCACTGGTCCTAGAAGCTTAGGATAGGATTCATATACTAACTTGAGAATCAAATTCAAAACAAAAGTGTAGCCATCTGTGACAATGGCATTTAAATGAGTAAAACGGACATTGGCAAAACGGGGTTCTGTCAAAATCCCATACACAATTGCTCTATTGAGTTCTAAGTACTCTGATGGAGAAGGGATTTTTAATGAAAATGGGGGTCTTAATTGTGTCTCAAGATCTCGAAAAGCTTCTCTCAGGGATATTTCAATTTGGTTTTCAGCTTCGTGTGGAGATATATGAAACAGTTTTGAGGTCATGTTGAGTGCATCAATAAAAGAATCCACAACAATGGATATAAACTGGAGATTCAGATAGGCTGGTAAAGAGTGAAACTTGTTTTGGGGGGTAAACTTATGTACTTGACAGAAATTACTTACAAAACAGCTAAAATACTCACCCCCATCTTGAATAGCTTTTAATCGTTTGAACAGCACCGATTGAATAAACCGACTGCATCCAGATAAACATAAAGAGTTAGAATGTAAACAGAATAGAGTTAGAGAATATGAGAGAAAATCAGGATATTAACCTGTAACACTTCAACTTCACATTGAAACCCTAAATTGAACTGCATCAATACCTATTGAAGAGAGGGATGGATTTTCTCGAACCTTGTCTGCGGTGCGGGAGGGCTGTGTAATGGAGGTGAAAGAGGGAGGCAACGGCCAACAAGAAACAGAAGAAGAAGAAGAAGTGTTTTTTACATTCCGTATCCCCGAATTTGAAACTTTAAAACCAAACACTCGTCACATCTCTGACTGGCGTTTCCTCGTTACACCTTGCATACACCACGAGGCATACAAATCACTATTGAAGCAAAAAGTGGTCCACCCGGCCAAGGGCTTCCCGTTTGGTTACATGGGAATGGCAAAGAGTGTAGTTTGCCATGTTTTTCTCACTATGGACCAAGCAAGGGACCAAACCAAACTGCCACTTTGTTAGGTCTGACGGAATTAACATCGAACGAGGCAATTGCCACCGAAGATGGTAATTTCATCGAACCGAGAAAATTTCTATCAGCCAACGTAACGTAAATGTTTTCGGTCCATCCAACAGTTGTAATTTGATTTCCTATATTTGTTCAAATTCGACTTTACTTACACCTTTCCGTATACAAAATTCATTGCGCTTGTTTCTTTTATAACATCCACCCCATCTTCTACTCCATCAAATTGATCCATAGATGAGATACTAATAAGTTTAAGCCAAAAAACAACCTTCAGCAGTATCTACTCCATCTTAAACTCCGTCAACTCGATCTATATATGAGATACTAATAAAGTTAAGCAATCGAAATCAGAAACAGAACCTTCAACCTTTGATACTCTTCCACCATCTCCCCAATCAACTCCAGAACCTCTACCACCAAATAAATCAATGGAGCTTCAGATACCCCTCCTACAGTAACTCAATCATCAAACTCCGCTTCAACTTCATTTCATCATCTATGGAAAGTACACCGAGACCGGACTGGTTCCAGAACGACTTGAACAAGCTAAAATAGATATCGAGTGGATCAAAAACTATATCATTACACATAACATGTACGAGTATAAGGATCATGATCATCTCTTTTAGATATATGTATTTGGTGGCATTACATGCAAATGCAAACCTGATGGCCCATGTACGTACCGAAAGCCAAGAATCACATTCAGTCATGATTGGACTCGAGATCATACCTTAGCGGTTAAAGGTTGGTGCTACAAATAAAACCATATTCTAGACGTCTATAAAGGCGACAAATTTGCAGCCCAGAAAGAGCATACCAAATGGAGAGGAGAATCTTTTATTCATTTGGAAGTTGCCAATGCACTTGCTAAAGTCGGGTTTTGTTTTGAATAAACTCATTGCTAAGTTTGGGCATTACAAAGAGTGTAGTTTGCTAACTTTGGTCATTGCAAAGAATTAGATCATAAAATAGAGTTTATTTACTAATTTTTGATAATATTGCGTCATTTTCCACAAAATATAACTTAGAAGTTCATTTACAACATGTAAATGGACTTCATAAAAAATCTCTGAATATCTTCTACCACTTGTTTATCTTCTTCAACTGAAGCATCTTCAGTTTGATGCCCTCTCAATATCTTTGACCCCTTGTTTATCTTTTTCAACTGAAGCAACTTCCATTCGATGCGTTCTTTGTAAGAGTTTCCTTGATTTGTATGACCGGTACTACGAATAACTTTCAAATTTTCTTTGCCCTTTTATTGAACTCTTCTTTGCATTTTAGTTGGATTATTCAGTTGGTTAATTTCCAAAATGTTCATACTTCTCTGCTTTTTAGCATTGTCTGTTTTCTATATCCTTCACAAATCTTGGTAACATCAGCTTCTCGTACAACTCCACACAAATGAAGAAGACACCCAACTCCAGAATTTCCATCAAATTTGAAAATATAACGGTTGTAACGATGAACACCGATGTCGATGGCAATTCCATTGACCGATGGAAAATCCATCGTTTATCATAGTGGCTTAGCAACTTTGTTAGGCCACCTGCATATGGCAAAGAATGAGATTTACTTGCACCCATAAGAAGGGGCCTTAGCCTTTGTTAAGTCTCCTTGCTCCATCTTATAAGAATGAATTTTAGGTTCTGAAGATTCTCGGACATAATATAAAACTTGGGCTCGAAGGTTCTACATTTGTATTGGATTTTTAAGGCCAATGCAAGATTTTTCTTTGGCCAATTCATTTGCATAATTGAAACCATAATTGTTTGAAGACCTACAGTTTCTCTTGAGAATTTTTATTTTTGAGTTAAGAGATGGTTCCTCTTGAAGATTTTTTATCATCCCTTTACATGTCATCAACGCCAATCCTTGCTAGTTTGCAGCTGCAAGACACTCCACATTGTTGTTCTATTTTCCTCTCAAACTATACCCCAAGGACCAAAGTTGGTGTCAATTTATTTTGAAATGACTATTGATAGCACATGAAGCATTTTTTTTTTACTAATAGTGGATGATTATCATATTGTCCCACCATGACCACGGTGCTCCGAGAAAAATAAAGGATGACCAACCTAACCCTCAATTTTTGACATTGATATTAGTTTTACAAATCTAGTTTAAGGAGTGGGCAAGGTCACATGGACAGGCAGACATGCTAAACCAACAACTTTGAGACTTGATATAGACAGCAGAAGCCACTGCTGGATTATTTTCCTTTCCACCATAGTCATAAAAAAATAAATATATATATACATACTTACAACAAACTACCAACTGCAACATAAAGATGCATAGTTAAAAAACAAACGTTGGATTTGTTGGTTCTAGCAGCATAATCAACATTATGGGCTACACCATTACAAGTTGTATTTAAATAGTTAACATAAGTACAATTAAAACTATATAAAAAGTGTTTTATTTCTATTAGACATCCTTGATAGGCTCAAAGTACAGAGGATACATTGTTTAAAGATCTTTCTAAATTTTGACAGTTTGTCTCGATGATCACTTGCTGGAGATTCATCTTTTTTGCCCAGAGTATAGCTTCTTTAATTGCTAGGCATTCTTCTTGTTCAACATCTAATCCTCTATCGAAGTATTTTATTTTGATACCCCAACATGTCCTTGCAGAATCACAAGCTACAATTCCAATACCAATGGATTTAGTTTTATCATGATAAGAAGCATCTGCATTCAGTATATAATAATTATGTGGTGGTGCAGACAATGTATGTATAATATTGACAAGAATATTATTGTTGCCTTCAATAATATACCATAACTGGAATGCGTGCTGAAGAATATTTTTGATGGCATGTTTTCTTATTCTGAAAGATGAGACTGCATCTAGATTTTCAAATCTGTTAGGCGGTTACCATGACTGTCAGAATCCAAGTATGATACTGATCTGAGTCTTTATTTGAGTATACAGACTTATCAAACCAAATAATTATCCACTGCTGGATATAGACTGAATGTTTCTGTAACTGATAAGCATCAATTATCATAGCTAACTATATGGGTCTAAAGTAGTTACACATTAACAGAAGATGTTGCAATGTTTCTTCATTTTCAATACATAAGGGGCAAACATTAATAATACCATGCTTGTACCACCTGATTTTGACTCTGGTTGGCACTATGTCTTTAAGACATTTCCAAATAAATACTTTCACTTTGTGAGGTGCTTTGAATTCCATAATCCTTTCCAGATATGTTTTGGAATTCCTTGTGTTCTAGGAAGATCAGAATTTGTAGGTTGTACGTGTCAGAATTCTATAAGCCGATTTCACTGTAAATCTGATGCATTATGTCTGCCGCGTACTCGTATCTGGTTGGTTCCTTAAAACTAGAATTTGGAACTGGTGGATAATCCATATCACTAACCCAAATATTATACCATATCAAAGTCTTTGTGCAACATTTTACATCCCAACTATAACTTTTCCTCTCTATTTGTAACCCGTGCTCTACTCATTTCCCTAACGTCCATAAGATTTCACTATTCTTTATTATGTACAATGGGGTTTCTCTAAAATGGTGTTGGTTGATTGGATTAATTATAGGGGTAATTGGTTAAGATAATGTTGATGGTACAAGGAGATATTTAAGAGGTCAGACATTGAAAATTGGTTGGCTACTACTTATTCGGCCCCGATAGGAATCTTGGCAGCAACTATATATTTATCAATTGACGTCGGCACGAGGAGGACAAAAGAAAAATAAATGGTTTTGAGTAACTCTTATTTATTCTATGTCATGCTAAATTTTTTATTAGGATGAAAGGATGAACGTGTAGTATAAATTATTCGTTTACATGAACAATAATTTTTATAATACAATCTTAACCGATGTTTGTGTTTCTCCATCAATGGTTTACTTTCTATATGATTTTCTTCATGTTCTGTGTCACGTATAGTTTATTGTTAGGTTGGTAGAATAACTCAATGAACCTTGTTGTTAAGTGTTTTATAAACATATTATGACTAGTGATGCCATGTATAATTAGTGTTTAAGAATTCTAACTTAGGTTGAGAACAAACAATTCTTTGTGATGTTCTTATTCATGAACCTTATTGTTAATTTTTTTGAATCCTTATTTATTTTGCTCGATTGAATTTTTTTGTTTGTCTCCTTGTTTCAAAAATCATAAATTTTTCACTTGAATTGCCATTGATTAGAAATTTCCTAGTACTAATTAGAATTAATATTTCAGTTTCCTTGTGGGAGCGAATGCACTTGTGGTAAAACAAGACAGAATCCTTCCCTGCAATTTGGAATTCAAAGACAAACCCATTTATCTCAATCCACCGTAAACTCTGAAGACACTCATACAACTTTATTATTCATCATAAAACCAACGACAATCAACTCACTTTATAAGTTGTTAAGAAAGAATGATAAATTATTTATAGAACAATGATGACCTCATCAATGAGTAAATGAGATTCATTTTGATAATGAGATTCATTTTGAAGTTAAGGTTTCGGGCCAAAATCAACCAGCAGTCAAAGTATTAATTAGACTGTTGAATTACACTGATGAAAAGTGAAAACAAAACATAAAAAAAAAAACTCTTGTTCCTCTAGGTTTCAGCATGTAGCGTGTGCTGGTTTTATTCCTGATTTTTTTATCTTAACTTCTTCATATTAGCGGTTCATGTTCATTTAAAGCTACAAGATATTTTATTGTTGAACAAATTCTTAATGTGACTTACCAGTAGATTAAGTTGTTCAGGCTAACATCTTAAGGAGGTTGATTGGAACTATATCACGAAGAAGTCTCTTATTAGTATATAATATTATTCATGCTTTATCGTAGGCCGCGACCTTCATTTTTGCTAAAATCTTTGGATGGTCACACTCTAGAAGGTCGTTCGTTGCTTTCTTAGCAAGGGTACAAAAATTGGCAACATGTGTAGAGAGGATTACGACAAATGGACATGTGCTAACAAACACGACTAAATCAAGATATAACCAGTGCTTTAAGCCATGGACTTTTAGTGTTGTTGGAATTGTTAGAACACTGATAATAAAATTCCAATGATGCAATAAAAAGTATAATGAGTTACTTTGAAAGCGTGACTCCTATAATACATTAATATAATGAATTGCAGAGGTAAAATTCGAAAACCGTTGTAAAAATTATTAACAATCATAAGTTAGAACAAAAAGAATATTTGTTTCTGAAATTGCTTAGTGCGGTGAACTAATTACCTTGGGTATAGTACTTAGCAAAATTTTCTATCAAGCGTTGTGTTTTCGGTCGACCATTCTAGGCATCTTCTATGGTTTAATCATTTTAGACATTGCACATCCTTCATCTAATGTTATAGGTTGTTACACTTACATAACCTGCAAAAAAAAAAAAAAAAAACTCAGGGTAAACGTTTACCAAAATATGAGATAGAAAACGTTTTTATATATATAAAAAAACATATAAGAAGTAGGATTAAGTGATTAACATTCAAATTAATTATTCCACCAAAAACTTTTGATTCATTTTGTTTAGTAACTGGAAATTCAACAAAAAACCACCATCATGAAGAATAACCAAAAGTATATTAACAGCCTTGTTGTCTGCCGCAATCCTTAACGTATCAAACAACCAATTTGAGAAATCTACAAATGCGCCAAAATCAAGTTGTGATTACTCCACCAATATAATTTTCTTCTGAAGGAGAGTGACAAACTCAGCTACCTTGTGAGTAATCACAGATACTTTCGCATATTCATACCATAATTTTATGGGGGTACCCATCATATCGCCCATAATGTCATCCATCACTTCTCTTAGCACATTTAAGCAATGATTATAAAGACAATCAGAGTGAGATGAACGAGGTGCAAAATTGCACAGTCTTAAACAGATATCTAAAATTATTGAAAGACAATTTGAATTCGGGTTTAAACAAAAAATTATTGTCTCACGAGCACATGAAGCTGATGTACCTGAACTTACAAAAACCTCAACCAATTGGTACACAACACCTGACCTGATGAATGATTGATTAAGATGAATGTTGCTCTCATCTCCTTCCGGTAGTAAAGGAAGCTGCGAGAACCTCTCCACAGCTTCAAGGACAAATTTCTCCGTATGTCTATAATATCTTTTTGAGGATATACCAGTATCACTCAGGCCTCTTAGGATTCATTTTAGAACAGGTCATAGTCATAATGAGATTCATTTTGAAGTTAAAGTTTCGGGCCACAAACAACCAACAGTCAAAGTATTAATTATATTGTTGAATTACACTAAAGAAAAGTGAAAAAAATAAATTTAAAAAAAAAAAAAAAAAACTCTTGTACCTCTAGGTTTCGGCATGCAACGTGTGTTGGTCCTATTATTGAATGTTTTTTTTTTTATCTTAACTTCTTCATAGTAGTGGTTCATGTTCATTTAAATCTACAAGATATCTTCAGTGCAAATTTGTCCACCCGCCCAAACCGGGGTGGACAAATACAGCCAACATTATTGATGTAGTACAGTGATGAATGACGGAGATTGGGAAATTGCCATTAATATAGTGTTGTATACATGTACATGTATGTATGCAAGGCCACTAGTGGATAGTGCACATCACATGATCACATCAGAGAATAGTTTTATCAAATAAGTTAAGAGCCTGGGAAATTGTCATCAGACAAAACTTATCTGGTTTATCCGTTAGTAGCAGCAAATGCTAAATTTTATTGCCGAGTAAATACAAATGCAACATACACAGAAATGGCAATCTGATTCACTCACAGACCACTGGCTACCTTTTCTTAATAAATGAAACCCCGTTATCTTCTTCTTAAATTCAAACCCATTTCCTCATCTTTATCAGAGTTTTTTGCTTATGATATCAGAGTTGTATTTGGGATCACTCACAGTGAAATATAGTCCTCCTGCACCAGCTGGTCTTACCTTGAAATACCCACACAGGTCTTCTTCTCTGTCTTCTTCTCCGGGAGAATATTCTTCTCCAATAAAGAGAACTAATAATAGGAAAGAAAATAAGAGAGAGAGAGAGAGAGAGAGAAATATGAAAAAGAAAAGAAAAATACAGAAACCAGATTCGTCAAAATTTGGATGACGTGGGCCAATAATATTTGCCCGTATTTGTTCCACCATGGTTTGGGGGTGGACAAATTTGCACTAAGATATCTTATTGTTGAACAAATTTGTAATGTGACTTACCAGTAGATTAAGTTGTTCATGTTAACATCTTAAGGAGACTGATTAGAATTCTATCACGAAGAAATCTCATATTGTTATATATTATTCCTTTTTATTGTAGGCTGCAACCTTCATTTTTGTTAAAATCTCTGGATAGTCACTACTTTAGAAGGTCGTTTATTGCTTTATTAGCCAGAGTATAAAAACTAGCAACATGTGTAGAGTGGATTACGACACATGAACATGTGCTAACAAGCACTACTAAATCAAGATATAACCAGTGCTTTAAGTTATGGACTTTTGATATTTTGGAATTGTTAGAACACTGATAGAAGAGAGTTAGGGTTCGTTGAAATTTTTTGATTTTTCTCCGCTGATTGAGTATGATTTGAATGGGATTTTGAGCGATTTGATTAACAAGTTTGATTAGACTCGAGTCTGACCGCACCATCATCAATATGGCGAAGAACACAAAGTCACAGTAAGTTTTTTTTTCTTTAATTTAGGTTTGTGATTTTAGTTTATTTATTTGATTTTAAATGGTTGTTACATGTAACAAAGATATATAAAGGTTGGGTTGTTTAATTTCTTCCTAATTGAAGTGATATGGTAGGATTTTGAGTGTGATTTATTTCGATTGTTTTGACCAGTGTGTTAGTGGTAGGGTTTTGAAAACTGTTTGAAATTAGTACCATTGAAAGTTCCTAGAACAGTGCAATTGAATGGGTATCCCAATTTGAAGTGCTTTATGTATAAATGATTTTGTTGTATCTTACTTGCACTCATATCTGTGTTTCTTTGGTCTGAGTGATTATGTATGAATGGGTAATTCTCTGAATTCTCATATGTAGAGTATTAATCTACTCATGTGTAGTAAGCTTATTACTAAAAGTGACTATGTTTGAATTGTGCTGAGCTATATAGTAGGGGTGTAGTGATTTCTGTTTGTGTTTTGGTTTGTTTCAGTTTGAATTCTTGCTGAGCTATAGTAATGGTTAAAATTGTCATATAATGTCTGGGCAAAGAACAATACTTGAACAGTTTGCAGGCTTATGAACTGTGTCATATTACACCTACTTATGAACTGTGTGTGTTGATTGCAGGTTAAAATTGTGATATAATGTCATCTACTACACCTACTTATGAACTGTGTGTGTTGATTGCAGGTATGTACCTGAACTGTGTAGACAAATCCAACTTGAAAATCCTGGCAGTGTTGCAACTTGGAGTAAAGAAGGTGTTGGTGAATAGTTTGCAAGCTTGTTTGTAATGTACAAGGCAAAGCTGGTGGTGCTGCAGGTGGTAGAGGCAGAGGTAGTGAGTCTGCAGTACCTGGTAGAGGCAGACTTGGCGTTATTGCAGGTGCTACAAGCAAAGCTAGTAGTTTGGCTAGGGGAAGGGGCAGGGGTGGTTTGGCTAGGGGAAGGAGAGCAGGCGTTATTGGGACTCGATCATCTCAAACATCCACAATCACACAACAACCTGCAGCAAGTAGCATAGAGAGGGGTCAAGACCAACCACAACCAAAGAGAGGAAAGCATAACCCAACTGTGGTGGATGCTTTTATTAGCTCGTTTATGTAACTGGAGATGTTGTTTCTTGATACATTTTCACTTTTCTGTACCACTGAAAATGTCAACTCCAACATCTCTTTACTTTTTTGTGTAACTGCATAACATTGAATTGCAGGTTCAAACCGTCAGTTAATCAATTATGGATGATTGAATGTGATTTTAAGAATGGAATTGCAGCTGTTTTTAATCAAAAATTTAGTTTGTAACAGTCTAAAAGTACTTGTAAAAAAAAAACAATATTTTTGCTAAAAACGTTCCGATTTTTTTTTTCAAAAAACGAAACGTTTTTTTCTTTCAAAAACCGGTACGTTACAATGATTTAACTGAGTGGCAAACTGGTAATTAACTTGATAAACTGACGTTAACTTATTTAACGATTGACTGGGTGCTGACTCACGGTCAAGCGACCCAAACTCTAATTTGGACAAATTTACGACCCAAATCCTAAAGCTGGTCATAATCTATGACCCTTTTACAAAATTTCTCAAATTATTAACAAGCACAAGTTGGAACAAAAAGATTACTTATTTTCTGAAATTGCTACTTGGAAAAAATTCTATCAGATGTTGTGCTTTCGGTCGACCATTTTTGGGCATCTTCTATAGTTTAATCATTTTAGTAATTGCACAATCTTCATCCAATATTGTATATTTTTACACTTATATATCCTGCAAAAAAAAAAAAGTAAATGTTTACCAAAATATGACGATAAAAAACGTCTTTATATAAATAATAATAATAATAAAAAAGTAGGATTAAGTGATTAACATCACCAAATACTTTTGATTCATTTTGTTTAGTAACTGGAAATTCGACCAAAAACCATCATCATTAATCAAATTAAGACATTACTAATACCTTGACTCCTTGAGCTTCGAGAAGAGGGGAGGAAGAATAATCACAGTCTTCAAATTCCCACGAAGAAGCATGCGTTGATGTTAGTACTAAAAACAGAATATGATTGAAGAATCACATTGAAAACTTAGTTAGTGATTGTTGTTGATTAGAATGAGAAGAACTAAGGTGATATCGCCTGAGATTATGAGGGAAAAGAGAAGAGATAACAATAGGGTTTTTCTTTAGAAGAACTAAACCCCAAAATCTAGAGGAGAACGAGATTACAAACTTTATTGATTTCAATTTGAAGCAAAAGTCGAACAGTTGTAACCTGTGGCAAACTTTAAAGTGAAATCAATGAAGTTCACAAATGATATCTAGAGAAAAAAATCATGATAATCTTTCTAGCATCTCGCGATTGTTTGAATGGAAATTGCAACCCTTTAATTAATTATCTTGTTTCTTATGATGAAGATTTTTAATCATTTAATTTTCCTAATTCCACTTCTCCAGCCTTCAAACCATCTTGAATGTCAAGGAAATCTAGAAGAGCTGATCATGATCGTACGAGTGATAGTGTTCTTGATGGGACCAAAGTCCTTATGATTTGCTCCAGCAATTAACTCAATACGAGCCTCCACTTGGTTTTTATAACCAAACTACAATAATGAAATTACTAGACTACACAAAAATGCCCTTAGTGTCAGAAAAATAAAGTGCATTCATATTCATCTAACTAACAAAATAGCTGCAATATTTTAAGATTAGCTTCAATCATCTTTTCCAGATTTTGATACTAGTACTAGATTAATACTACAAAGAGCTTAAGCAAATGATTTTCACACATGAACTATTGAAATATCAAGGATCATTTGCTACTTATCTTTAATGAAAACAACATGGAACTTGGGATGAAAAACTTACCTTCCAAAACCAGGTGATCTGTTTATGGTTTTCTGAAATCCTCGTTGGTACCCCGTGTGAAGATTTCATTGCTCAATAGATAAAGAGAAGCGGTTCCATAAAGCATTGAATTGAGATCCTGAAGCTTTAAGCCAGAAAAGAAAACTTCAGACAAGTTTGGTAGCAAAAAAGTTCAGAAAAACCCACCTGAAACTAGCTTATTTGTTGTTGAAGAGAGTCCACAAACATATGTTTTATTTGTAAATGGACATAACGTTTTTATTCTCACTACCCACAACAATCTCACTTCCTTCTGGAACAGATCCATAGGTTTTGTACCTTCTGATATAGGCGCCTCCCTGAGAAATGTCATTTTCATACCATGTAACTCCTATAGAGACATGCGAGGAATTGAATTCATGTTATTATAATAATCCCGATCAAAAACTTTAACATCCTCCAACGAAACAACCTTTCATGACCCCTTCTTTCATACCATACACTAGAGACATCTCTGTGAGTTTTACGAGAAATCTGGAGTAATTTAGTTGAACTATGCTACTGGCAGTTTCATCAGGACTTGTTTGATCATCTGGGAAAGGTTTGAATAATTCGTTAAACAACTTTTGGCAAACTAGGGTAAGCCACTCTCGGAAAACGCCACTGGCAGTCCCTACTCACCTTTCTTAACTTTATCCGAAATCTACTCTGAAGCAAACGGCTAACATTTGTTTGATCTACAACCTAGTACGGATCAAATGTTATTAAATTCCTTCCTATACTCATCTCACCAAATGGATTGAAATATTCTACGTCTCAAGGAGCAACCTTAGCATCAAACACCTCAAAGAATAAGGTGGTGATGGTTTTGTGCTTGAGTAGAATCCACTTATGATTGTCTTCTTTGTTGGAATTCATAATTAACACGTTTGCGTGGCTGATTTTCTTTTCTGCATGAGACTAGAAAAATTCTTCATACCTTGAAACAACTCACACATTAAATTCATTGATTACAACATGGGAAGATATTGTTTCCACCCAACCCGGAATTCATTTGTTCCACTTCTTACAGAAAGCCCAATATAAAGAACCAAAATATTTTTAACGTGTAAACAACAAGAGTTTGGTTTAACATGTAAACAACACAATTTGAATAACTACCAATTAGAGTAGGGTGGGTGGACGGGGATGTGGTCCATGGGATCGTCCATAGGTTGGAGCGGGAGAAGCATAGGTTGGTCCCTCGTATCCAACTTTCGAATGAATCCTTATCCCACAATTTTTTTTCTTCTCGGCAAAACCTTCATCAACACTTATATTGATACTAAGATGGATACGATTAACAACCTATTAACAACCATTTTGTCTGCCACAATCTTTAACATATCACACAACTAGCTTATCTGCACAAATATTTGTTGGCAGAAGCAGAGGTAGATGTCAGTGTAGGTTTTAAATTCGCAAATACTGATGAACTAGAAAGATTTATGGAATGCATCTGGGAGAAAAAGTGATGACTCCCGAATGGATGGAAAAACTTTAATGGTTTTACAATACAACTATAGAATTGTGTATGTTCATATTCTTATTATTGTTGAATAACGTAGATTTTTCGTTTTGTTTGGGAGATGAAACCTTATTTTGACTATTATGTATGCGGCTTGTTGTCACATAAGCATGTTATGGAGGTTCATTTGAGGGAATTAATGAAACACATGAGTTAGATTTGATTTACTTAGAGAGAACTAAAGTATATCATAGATGTATTATCTATTGGGTATTTTGTTGATATATTCCTAGCTTGTGTCTCAGAAACCCATCTAAGACCCTTCAACTTGCATAACACGTCTTTAGCCTACATCAATATTGGTTCCACAAATTTTCCTGCACAATCTCTGACAATTTGAAATTTAAATCCAAAGCAACACCAAAGTTATTTTTCCTCCAATGCAAGGGGGCATACTTTATAGCTATATGGAGTCAGACTAAAATGATAATTTCATTTTGTGATACAACTAACCAAAGGATTAATTACTAGTTTATAATTTGTACTCTAATTTTTTAAAGATATTTTTCCGAAAAAAAAAAGAAGCATACACCAATGCTTGTTTTTAAGGATTTTTGTCGTTTGATAATTTAGTTTTATTCATAATCCACATTTGGCACCAACATTTGTCCAACATAAAAATGGGTATCCGGAGCTGAACCGTCTATTGATATAGTGTTGATGGATGATCTAGGTACCAAATTCTAACCCAGACGAATGGCGTGCAAAGTGTAAATTCTGGATGATCTAGGTACCAAACGACCAAAACCCTATAAAAAAACAAAATCCATGAGTTAAAATTATGTTTTGGAATGTCTCATAATTTGAAAAGCCCTCATAACTCCCTTGCATTCACTTGAATTTCCCGGGTTTTCTTTGAGGGATATTGAGAGGCGCATGTCAGGTGTAAATTAATTTATTTGGCGGAAATTGGGTTACGACTTGGCAATTAACAACTTTTGACCTGGGCGACAATGCCGCCGAACACTACTTAGGTGGCAACTTGGCTTCCACCTCCAGACTCCAGTTAGCCAACACCCTAACACCCATAGTATTGTCATTTTCTCTTTTATTCATAAACCTTGCTTACTCATTTCCAAATACAAGAGGGATTACAATGTTCTTCTTAAAGATGCAAGAAATTACAATACGGTGAGTATTTTGCTCAAGGAATTTGTACCCAGAACTTCTGTTTCGACACACATTCTTTAGGCAAGTTTTGTAATCAAAACATTGTTGAATAGCTCGAGATTTCTGAAGGCCAGTCCACCTTCCCATTTTGGATGACAAATTGAGTCTCAATCAATAAGGTTGAGACCCTTATTGTTTCCATGACCCCACCAAGATCTTCTTTGCAGCTGATCTAGCTTGTCTAGTGTTTTCTTTTGGCAACTCAAACTTACTCATATAGTGTGCAGGAACTTCAAAACATTTTTTGTTAATGTACTTTTAGCTGCTTGATTAAGTGTTTTAGTTCTCCTACCCCTTGAAGTTTGTTTTCAAACGAATCTTTTATAGAGCTAAAACCTTGAACTTTTAGATCTACCTAGAAGGATTGACAGACCCAAATATTTGTCAAAAATACATAACTGTGTAACTCCAAGACTGTTAACTACCCTCATTTTCTCAGCTTGAGAAAAGTCTCCAGTAAGAAAAGCAGTTTTTTTGGAGAAGACTTGTCCTGATAAGCTTCCAAATTCTCTGAGAATTTGTTGAATGTTATGAATGGTGACAGAGTACGTTGGAGCTCGAACGTAAGCGTCGTTCAGAGGATGTAGAGAGGAGTGTTGAGCAGGTGTCTGCCGAACGAAATTTCCGTCTGAAGTGCCAGGAGGATCTAAGGAATATGGTTACTGGTTTTGCCCTCGTCAAACATCAGTTAAGACATGGGCAGGTTGTTGAGGAACTGCTTACTCGATCTGCCTTAACTACCTCCCTGGCTAGGAGCATGGCTTGTCGAAGACATGGTCGGTCACTTTTTAGGACTATTGGTATTGAGCCTCCTACCTATGGGGCCGTTGGTGCAAACGATGCTGACGCAGTACTCCCGGGTGACGAGTATTTGCTTCCTCAGGAGGTATTTGTAAGGCTGGCTAGGGACGAAGCACGAAGGAGAGGGTTGCTTGGGAAGATTCCTGATGACCAAGGTGCAGGCGATGACGAAGATAATGGCGACGATGACTCTGATGATAATCATTCTGGAAGTGGCGACGATGACTCTGACGATGCTCCGAAGGGTTATTCCGAGGGTGATTCGAAAGATGATCCAAAAGACGGTTCGAAGGATGATCCGAAGAATAATCCCAAGGATGATCCGAAAGACGATCCGAAGGATGATCTCAAGGATGATCCGAAAGATAATCCGAAGGGTGATGTTGCAGTTGAAACTGGCAACCCTGCTGATGATGCCGCACAGGATCTTGGTGATGCCGAAGGGCCGAGCGCTGGTGGTGGCGTGGGTGTTGGCTTCGATAAAGGGAACAGCTATTTGTTTTAAGAATCCACCGCCGCGTATAGTGAAGAGAGCGAAAGTGAGGCTGAGCCCGTGAGGGAAATCACTCCTTCGAGACAAGATCACTCCGGCTTTCGAACCTATGAAGAGGACTTGGAGGCTGAGAGAGAGCTTTTGGATGTCATGAAAGTTTTTGGAGATCCCTCCCCTCGTCATGTTGTGTTCTCTAGGGAAGTTTCTCCTGTGGTGTAGCAGCGAATCTTTTGCTTTTCCTTTTGTCTTCTGATACAAGAATTTTTGTACTTGGCATCTCCCATATTTTTTGGGCTTGTAAGCTGTATTGACTATGTTTATGAAGAAGCCTTTTTTTTGCTTGATTGGAGTTTTTTCCTTTTTAGTTTGTATATATTTGCTGAGAACTTCGTAATCAAGCACGAAGTTGCTTTTGCAATGCTCTAGGCTCCTAAGGTTACTCGAGGTGCAATTTCAGGGCTTACTTCGATGTAAGAGATAGTAAACCAAGCTAGTGGGGGCTTATGGATCACCCTTCCCAAAGGCTTTTAGTTACTTGCCTGTTTTAAAGCAAACATAGGGTATCGAGGTCATAGGTACCCGTTTTGCCTCGGTATGTTGGGTGGATATCGAGGATACCAAGTATTCTCCAAGAGAATATGGTGGTATTCTGATGATCCATTTAGCCCAAGTACATTGAGGGTAGCTGCTATGATTGTTCCTTGATAATAAAGCAACACAATGGGGGAGTGCCGGTCAAGGCTGGAGCTTAGACATGGTACTATTCCCATATCGCGGCCAAGAGTTCGACCCCTCTGTTTCTCGATAGCCCCTCCCCGAGGCTAAGTGTTTGTTTGTTTTTTTTTGTTTTTTTTTTTTTAGAGGAGGTCCCTCGGCTGCGTGATTCGCCTGCTATTCCCATGAATACGAGCGAATCAGCTGCCTCGGGGTTCCATCCACCTTTAGAGGTGGATGTTAATCCCATTTATCGTCCCCTCGACGCCTCAGAAAGAGAGGTCCTCATGGTCGTGTGGTAGTGGGTTCAAATGCTTCATTAGCTTATGTCGTAGCTTAGATGCAAAGTACCCACCGCTAACGGGGTGTCTTGTGGGTAGAGGACTGTATCATATAGCTCGTAGGGCCCTTACGGCTTATATGATCATCAGCTTTGTGCCTGCTATTCGAGGTCTTTTTATTGTTTTTGGCGTCTGGGCCTTGGCGTTAAGGCCTTTTAATTTCATTGCGTCGAGGCACTAGGGGAGATATGGCGTCATGGCATGTTTGCTTTATATGGCCTGAGAGCCTTTGGAGGTTTTCCTATTCGGGTAGGACTTTCGCCTAGCCGAGTAGGATCTGGAGTTTGGATCGAGGTATAGTGCCTCGAAGAGTACGGTATATATTTTCTTAACAGCAGGCCCAGCTGCTTCTTTTATTTTTTTCATTCTAAAACTGACATTTCTTATGCGTTGCTTACATGTAAGGTTCTAATCAAGGTCCCTAGCAACTTGAATACCTTGAATAAGGTCATTATGTTCAGCCTTGTAAATAGACCTTGATAGATATTCGATTGCCATGATAAATAGGAATGGGATCCCCTTGACGAATTCCTCTAGGAGTATAGTGATCACATGTTCCTCCATTCAATCTGACTGATATACTATATGTAAAAATACACTGATTAACAATCTCACACCATTCAGACTCAAACCTAAGCTTTTGACTGCTCCCCACTGGTTGTTCATTATCACATTGATCAACAGATGGGTTAAGTATCTGCTGAGAGGATAGGATTAGTTATCGTGGCAATAGAAGAGAGGTAAGAAATTATAATGTTATTCCTACCCCTCTTGTTTGCAGAAGTATGAAAGATCTAGTATGATGGGTTGAAATGTCCAGTTTGATGACAAATTTACTGGATTTTTCCAACAACAGAAAACTGCATATGCTAACTAAATACTGGCTGATTTAGGGGCCGGGTGAATTACTAGGGAAGCCGGAAAACAATACTCCTATCTGGAAATTAAGTATTTGACCCTCCCCTCACTCTCCCTTACTCTCTTGACCCTGGGCTTGAGAGGGATGAGGCCCATTTAATATTGAAGGTCAAGAGAAATATTTAGGGTCATTTGAATAAAGTATGGAAATTCTATCTTTTAAGGGTATGATTGTCAATCAAACTTAAATATAATATATCTCATTAACCGTGCGTTGGAATTTAACAAATTTTATATGTTCGGAAAGCTCTTTGAAAGACCTACACAACAAGCATAAATACGAATATCAAATTTTTGTTTCCTAAAAAAAATATTATTGTCTAAATGATTCCAAAAAATTAGATGTGCATATAGTCTTTTACATCTACAAGTTGTAGTTTAGAATTTCCAAAAAATTAGAAGTGCATATAATCTTCGCATCTAATAGATGTGCCTGTAGTCTTTACATCTACAAGTTGTAGCTTAGAATTCCGAAAAATTAAATGTGCATATACTCTTTACATCTAATAAATGTGCATATAGTCTTTACATCTATAAGTTGTAGCTTAGAATTCCAAAATATTAGATGTGCATATACTCTTCACATCTATTAGTCGTAGCTTAGATTTCCAAGAAATTAGATGTGCATATATTATTCACATCATGTTGAAGAATAAACACCATAAACACTTTCACTGAGAAATGGATAGCAAAATTAGTGAAGACAATATGCACAATCCGATCAAGTTTTCTAAAAGTTTGAATTTCATGGCAAATCCATTGTGAAAACAACAAACAAGTTATCATTATAAATTTTGATGTGAAGACAGTATGCACACAAAGACAACAACCATCACCGGTAGCCTGAAAAAAACAATCTTCGAAACATATCGACAATGGTACTCGTTGTGTAGATCTTGTCGAGAGCTTTCGGAATATATAAAAATTGTTAATTTTTGAATTATATTACGTGAGATATTTATTTTTTTCCAAAATTAGAGTAAAAGTGATTTAATATATAGGGTCATATCAATAATATGTATAATTATTGTAAAAACCCTGGGGTTAAAAGAATAAAGACCAAAATTACCAGGGTCATATAAATAATTTTCTCCTATTACTATCCTAGGGGGTGTTATAAGGGGGGTCAAAAACAATAAAAAGTCTAAATTACCCCTATAAAATAAAAGCCTAATTTTGTAACCAAAAAACAAAATCAAAATCTCCTCCTTCCACTTCTCCCCATGTTTCACCACCATAATTGCCGGCACATGGGGCCGCCACCACCACCTCCTCCGTCGCCACCATCGCCGCCACCACCTCCTCCCTAATGAAAGTGATGAAAACGAGTCCCTCCCTGAAAATCAGTTTTATTATTTAATTTTGTCTATGATTCAATTTTTATGCGTGGATTGATTTATTGATTGATTAAGAAATAGGGTTCAATGAGATTTTCGTCTGGATTAAACCCTAGAAATCCAACCGAAAATTTTTTTGTTCTGTATTGCATGCATTTTTTCCAGACGAAAAATTGAGTTTGTTAAATTATGTCACAACCAACCTAGCCGAAAATAGGGTAAACTGTGAAAAATCTAGACGATTTTTAGTTTCGGTTTGATTATCTAGGTGAATTCCAAACGAAAAGTTGGGTTTGTTAAATTGTGTCACAACCAACTTGGGCCGAAAATAGTGTAAACTGTGAAAAATCCAGACGATTTTTGTTTCGGTTTGATTATCTAGTCAATTCCAGACGAAAATTTCTCTGAAACCAAATTTGCTAGAGTCTGTATAGTTTCGTCTGGAATTTCTTTCAAAAATCTAGACGAAACAGGAAATGACAGCACAATGAAAATATCAATTTCCAGAAATTTCGGCTGGAAATTTTGACAAAAATTCAGACAAAATTTAGTGGTGGTGGTGGCGCCATTGATGTCGATGGTAGCGATGGTGGTGGGATTGGTGCCAGTAGTGGTGGCAGTGGTGGTGGCGGCGGCGCTGGTGCCGGTAATGTTGGTGGTGCAAAAAAGCTAATTGATTAGTTATAATTAAGTAGGGGTTGTTATAATTAAGAAAATATGTTGGATAAAGAGTTTTGGAAAAAAACTTTTGGATAGCCATATTTTGTCTTATTATCTGGCTTCCCTAGTAATTCACCCGGGCCCCCTAAATCAGGGGGTATAACTAAATACAACAGTCTGAGGTGCAAAAATTGGGCAGAGTTATCTTTTCGAAATGACAAGTAGACCATTGATTTCAGAGAGTAAGCATCATTGCATTGTATTCTAGAAACTGTCAGCCACGCCGCTATACATTTTTATACAAAATTAGATAATTAAAAACATGCTGACATGAGCATAAGCTTAACAAAATGATCAGCAATAAGTTGGTATCATCCCGAAATTTTCAGCAGTAGCAAGTTAACAATTCCGCTTCAAAAGGAGAAATGGATATCAGCAACATGAATTCTTCCAAAAGTCGGGTGTTAGCATCATCATCACATGACACAGCGGTATGTGAGGTGCGAGCTTGTAATGTCGCTGTCAAAAGTAATCTTTACCACCTGCCCCTTCTCAAGCCCATAGTATCGAGCGAAAGCATCAGTGACTAACATGCGAGGAAGCTGTAAAGAACCTCAATATGCATTAGAATAAGGAATGCTCACTTGAATTCTATAACAGATAACAAGAAAAATAAAAATGAAAATGGGATTCTAAAGACAGAAACCGACTTCTGTGTTACAGAAGAGGAACCAAACCAATTACCCCAGCATTTTGCACAAACAAGTCTTTAGATATCCCGACTTGTGAGACTACCCTGAGTATCCTTCCCTTCCATTATCAGGGCTCCCAAACATAGCAACTATTTTATACAGTATATTACGTCCACCATGAAATGGGCCTTTTACAAAGATGAACTTCACATCTAACAGGTTTCACTGAGATATAAGAAAGCATAAACTAATTCCCCACTCAGAGGACATTTAGGACACCTTCGTTGATACCATCCAATTTTGTTTTACTTCTCCCCCTAGTGCATGTAACCGCATTTATCCATCCTTAAATGTGACAGATATCAAAGTTCCAAGTAACAGAAAAGAAAAGAAGGAATCAAGTAATCCGACTGTTGACCAAGCAGAGACCAAATTGGTGTATTAAAGAAGCGTGTGAAGCCCACTTATTTACTTCCAAAGTTACTACTCCTACCTAATCACTTTGAATTAGTGCCTTGGGTAAGTGTAAATAAAAGAAGATGGGAGCATCTCACCAAGAGTTTATGCTAGTTAGAAAAGATTTTCATAGCTGTATTGCCGGAACAAGCTAATGCATGTAACTTTTAACAGATATCCGAAACAACATTATAACAAAACATAATTATCTCCATAAGAATGGCGAATTGAAAACACAAAAAGCAGATACATAACACAAACATTGCTGCTCATATGAAAGATAGTAGGACTTCGAGAAACTAATACATGTAAACAAGTAAAGAACCTAAAGGTATTATGCTTTTACAATCTAAGCATCTATTAGCTTAAGAATAAAATGGATACACAGGGCTACATACGAGAGGAGACTGACATATGCTTACGCTCCAGCAGAATTCACTATAAAACACCTAGCATTGCACCACCAAGGGTTACCCACTGCATTCACCAAGACAATACTATGTCTACATATAAATCTAAGCAGCTAGTTTGAGTAAACGCATAACAATTGGATATGTTAAGATACAGAAGAAATATGAATGGTTTAAGACAACAGACATAAAAAAGATAGCAGCTTAATAAGAAAAAAAGAATGTGTCAAGTACTAACCTGCTTATCTTCCAAATTATACTTAGTTAACAACTTCTTTTTCTCTTCTGGAGTGAGAATCTCATGTTTTGGCATGAGAACATGCTTTGTTATGTTAACCAACAGATCAGTAATCTGAAATAATCCACAAAATTAGCATTAGAATTAAGAAAAATGAAATGAAATGGTCCCTTGTTATTCATATAAGCAACAGAAGTTCTGGAGGAATACATATAAGGTAATGCGCTTTTCATCTCCAAGGTTGACTAAAATAATGACTAGCTGTTATGTTGTTACAGCCTTTCAACCTGGGCTAACCACTCTTAAGACCTTTGTAAGTTCTTTGCTAATGCAAATTAACAGGTCAATGGGTTCTATCTTACTGATAAATATCCCAAGTTTTGCACTAATATGGTTCACCACTAATTAGCATTCCAACATCTTCTTTCTCAAAAATGTATATCCCCATTTCGGCATCCCTACAACGACGTTTCATTTCAGACTAACCAAGCCTCTTCGTATGTTGAGTTATCCAAAATGTACCCTGAATTAAGTTGGAGATAATGGGACTGAGATTCTTATTGTTTGATATCGGGAAAAAAA
>JAJJMA010232221.1:96014-111286 GCA_023529015.1 Papaver nudicaule
TAGAATGAAAGTAGAAACATTTAAAACTAACATGATTCACAAAAATAAAAAATAAAAAACTGAGTAGATTGCAACTTTGCATTAAGAGGTCTGTAACCCTAAAATCAAACCTAAAGAATCAGCAGATCGCACTATAGAAATGGAGGTAGCTTATAGGAAAAAGAGAAATAATTATGAGATATATCTAATACGATGAGATTATACAACAGGTTTTCTTGTGACATCATTAGGGAAAACTACAGGACAACTTATATACCAAAGGGATTCAGATTCTAGTATCTACTTTCAAAAAAGAAGTTTCGAATTCAAGTTTTTAAGCTTCTTATATTCATTTGTCAGGATAATTATCAACTATGTTACATTTCAGACTAACCAAGCCTCTTCGTATGTTGATAATTATCAACTATGTTACATTTCAGACTAACCAAGCCTCTTCGTATGTTGAGTTATCAAAAAATGTACCCTGAATTTAGTAGGAGATAATGGGACTGAGATTCTTATAGTTTGATATCGTGAAATAAGACGAAGCATATACGGTGGTAAATACATCACTATGAGAGACAACATTATGGAAACACCCACAAATGATAGAAGTTTCCCAAATAAGATATTATATCCACCAGGCTGCATCAGGTAAACTGGATTTCAACCATAAGCCAAACTGTATTGTGAGTAAAGGTGTTTCCTAGATGCTAGAGTTGACAAATAAAATGAAAGCAGAAACATTTCAAACTAACATGATTCACTAAAATAAAAAAATTGAGTAGAATACAACTTTGCATTGTGAGGCAGGTCTCCGTAAACCCTAAAACCAAACCTAAAGAATCAGCAAGATCGAACTGCAGAAAGGGATGTAGCTTGTAGGACAAAAGAAAACTAATTCTTGTGACATCATTAGAGAAAACTACAGGACAACGTTTTTACTAAAAGGATTCAGATTCTAGTATCTACTTTCAAAAACGAAGTACCAATTTAACTTTTTATGTTTCTTATACTACGTTTGTCAGGATGTCAACAATAAAGCTCAAAAACTAGAAAAGTCTCGATGAGTATTTATCAATGAAACAATGCTATATTACCCAAACATGGTCTAACATATTGCGACTATTAGGGAGAAAAACAAGTTAAATTTCCAACATTTTACAAAGCAAGTGAAAGTAATCCAAAAACACTTACTTGGAAACAAAAGAACAAATGAGTAATTTTTACTCCACTTACTTGGAAAAGCTCAATAGAAACTTGAAAAAGGTTCAAATCGGCTTTAGCTTGGGCTGTCATATCACTTTGCAGGACCAGTATGAGCCGGGTCAAATTGGTGCCTTCACCAACTAGGCCAACAAGGTTCCTTATAGTTCCTTTCTTAATTTTCTCAGTTCCACAGAATATCACAGAAATCTTCAGTAAGAAAGACAAATGGAGTCAGATACAGAATTTACCCTTAACAAAACTCCAGAAGAAACATGACAAACTGAATTTATTCACAAATACAACTATACCCTAACCGACCATATACAAGCAATTAGTACTTTTTGACAAAAAATTCTAAACCCATATCTAAAAAATGCTAATGTCAAACTTGCTAAAACCTAACATGCAGATTATAAATGTAAATATCAAGTAAGCTTAGACAGAAAACCCTAAGAAATCCTTAAACCCCAAAAATGAAGATCTAACATAACAATTAAAAATAAAAAATATATAAACCCTAGGAATTCTGTAGACAAACAAACAAATGTTGGAGAAAAATGAAAAAAAAAAAAAAGTTATACCCTTTTGGTCGGATTAGAAAGGAGAGGAAGAGAGATACGAAGACTTTCAAGATCTGGGGTTTCAGTAAATTTGTTACGAAACTCCTGAAGAGTAAGATGGAGTTCATTATCAGGAACATCATAACCTCTGTCTTTCAACATCTCAAATGTTGTCTTCCTAGCAAGATAATACCTATGACTTTCCACACTTCCACTGTCAATCATGCTGCTCAAGCAGCTTGGCATGAGAGCTAATGGTTCACCACCTCCATTCTCCATCTCTCTACACAGTCTCTCTAGAACCCTCTACTCTCTCCTACTCTCTCCAACAACCCCAAGAAAGACCAAAATGAGAGAATGAACCCAAAAAGTTTCAACTTTTAATTCATTGAGAACTGATATGAGCACCCAATTGGTTGGTATGATATGAGCACCCAATTGCATAAAACAAGGGCACTTCACGTCAAATCGGTGGGTGTAGGAATAATATATTGACTCTGAAATAAGATGCGGTCAAAATAGCAGAGGGCCGGCATACATCATCTTCTTCAAAGCAGCAAAAGGGGAATTTCTAAGTGGTGGTGGTGATTCTGATTAGGGTTTGCAGTAGATATGGAAACAGAAGAGAAGAGTAGGTGGAAGCGGGGAAGAAGCAAAAGTTCATTGATTGTTGCTTGTAATTCATCCTATTCTTCATCTTCTTCTTCGCTTATGAATTCTCTTGATGATGGATGTATTATGCATATTTTTAGCTTCTTATCACCAATTCCAGGTATATAAATTCATTTTTTGGTATCAAGTTTTTGTTTTTATTTTTTTATTAGAAATGCCCTAATTCTCTTTTCTATTATAATTCTTGAGGATGCCAATTGTGGAAAGATTGAATCTTTTTATTTATTATGCAAAAGAGCTAAATTGTGTTTGAGCCCTTCCGTGATTAGTTTAAGTGATCTGTTAAAGGTTAGAGCTTTGACACAACCGCCTTAGTGACAAGTTGTTACTCGCTAGTTCTTTGATTCAGCTCTTGGAGCTCTAAGCAAAAGGAAGATGTAGCTCATGTTGGTTGAGCTTTCCATCTTAGGTATCCAATTCTAAGCATCAAATCGTCAAAATAGAAAATGAAAAACAACAGACTGGTATGCAATATCGATTGATGTTGTAAGAAATAGGTACGGTCCAACCACATTGAGAGTGAAGAACATAGATATTAGGAGTTTAGGACTCTTATGTAACTAGACATACTACTTTATGCTGCATGCCTAAATTTCTGTTGATGGACTAGGTGGTATCCACAATTTACCATGTTGATAGTCACAGTGAACCCCTGATGCGCCAATAAGTCTGTTCTGTGTCTGAAACCTGAGCACTGAACAATTCAACATGTGCCTTGAGAAAAGGATTGATTGATTGCATGAGAATATGTCACGGTATTTTTTTATATGACTGGATATCTGGAACTTTCATGTACTCGTTGATAGTGAAAAATTCTCAACTTCATGCTTTCTAATATTGGAGGACGTAGATTTGTGTTTGTATGTCTCTTCATCCCGGAATCATATGTCCTAGTGCTAGGATCATCTCTAATTTGGATATAAGGAAAATGTATTATTTTCTGTTTCAAATGTTGATCCTCATGGGAACTACTATGTGCTTCCTTTTGATATTACTTTGAAATTTTTGTATTGCGCAATTCTATCACAAATTCCGGGTTGGGTTTGCAGATCGGTATAATGCTGCCCTCGTTTCCCGCAGATGGTACTACCTTGCATGCCATCCTCGCCTGTGGCTGCGTGTAGACCGGGCTATCAAAGATTCATCTGAACCTGGAGTGTTTCCCAGCATTGAAACCGCTGTCTCTGCTGCGAGGTTGGTGAAATTTCATTTGCCAGAATATGGGTATTTAAAAAAAAGAAGGGTAAAAGATATTTAAATAAAAAACTGACGTACCTTTCTTCTTCCTCTTGTATAGGCCCGGAGATACCATTTGTATAGGTGCTGGTGGGAGTCACGATGTTCGTGATATTCAGATTAAAAAACCACTTTGCTTGGTATGTATAGATTCTTTTAAGTAAGCTACCAGTATTCATTCAGCCATCATGTATTACCAAACAACTTTCAGTGAGTGCATACAAATTTGCACTTCCATGTGGGGGAACATAACGTGAAAGAGCATACTCATTTATTTCTGGACAAAGCCGACCATTTCCCTTTTTACGACTTCTTACTTTGTTCAGCTTGGTGGAGGTGAGCATCCAGATGAAACTACACTGGTCTGTTCGCGTGGCTCGGAAAGGTTTGAACTTTGAACCTCTCGTGATTCTAGTTGTTTTCATTGATATTTTTCCCTGTCAATTCTTTTTTTTATTCAACTTCGTCCTAAATGTCCGAGCAGTGCATTCGAGTTCCTTTCTACTTGTAAGTTATCAAACTTGACTGTGAAAGCGGAGTTAGGATGTTGCTTGCTTCATAGGAGTGGAAGACTGACGATAGAACGATGCATACTCCAGTGCGATGAAAACCCGTTGGACTACCTCTCATGTGCTATAGTAAGCACGGCGAAAGGACCTGTTGTTCCTATACCTGATGATGCGTTGCCAGCATTGGTCCAGGCTGATAGTGTATCAGTATCACGTACCCGCATTGAAGGAGGCTCTAAAGCTGTCTCGACCAATGGGACCCTGGCACTACAACGGGTCCGAGTAATTTACTCTAGGACAGCTCTTCTCTTCTGGTTTGATGTAAAGTAGAATTCTGTTTCCTTGTTTGTTTACCATTTCAATCTTCGGAACTTCGAAGATTTTGTTGTATTTTTATGATTATCTTCAAAACTGCTTTCATTGTGAAGCTTCTTCAATATTTATATCATTAGCTGTATTTAAGTCTGTTGCGATGCTGGCACATTGATGCAACAAGAATGCGAGTTTGTTGAATCACTAAAAGATCCAAAATTATTATTATTTTTTCTTGTGTGGTGTGACATAAGTTAGAAGACACGAAGAAGACCGTAGCATGCATTTTTGTGCATTTTTGTGCATTATCAGTGCAAGTGTAGTAGTCACTTTACTGTATGGAAATCTCAAATAGAGTACCTTAAGCCAAGAAGAGCTTTTTAACCAGGGTACAAGTGTACTTGAAGTACCCCATGATTGAGTTTTTTTTTTCTTTTTGATGAAGAATTACCCCATGATTAATATGCGATAGTTGTATGTAATTGGTTGATCAATCTCATCCCGACAACAAGATCTATGACTTCACTCTATTACGCGCGCGGTCATGCAAAAACATTTAGATGAGTATTGTGAATGTAGACTTGTGACTGAAACTGTTTTTTTTTTTTTTACACTTTTTTTTTTTTTTTTTTTGTCACTGATGACTGAAATTGTATAGCTCTATAAGTTATGGTTTTAATTTGGTCATTGGTTGTAATTTGGTTATTGATGAGTAATAAAATTTGATCGACTTAGCAACAGCAAAAAAAAAAAAAAAAAAAAAGGGCATGGAAAACATCCGAAGTGTGGAAAGAAGACGTCACAAAAGATGGGACTTCATATATTCTTTAGGAGCAAAAACTCCTGTAAACACTTCAGCAAAAAGCATTTAAATTCTGTGTATATTAGATGCAATGGCTGAAACAATCATTTTACCTCTCTGATGTCAGCTTCTCTCTGTGTTTTTCTCTGGGTTTTTTTTACCTACACTCGAACCCAAAACTTACTCAAGTAATTTCTGAAGGGTATGGGAAAATGAAGGTCATGCCCATTACCATACAATGACAACACTGAGTTTGGTTCTGTCAGTGGCTGCAACACTTCACATTCAACTTCCTAGTAATTTTCCCAGTCCGTTACATTATGTTTACCTAAAATGCAAACAACATGATGTCAGTAAACTTTGATTAGAAATAAAATATTAATGTCTACAAAGAACTAAACAAAACCAAATATTTGAAGGTGATGGAAACTGGTTGCAACCTCCTCCTCCAGTTAATTAGGTTTTAAGTCCTACAGCTACATCAGTTGAGATAAAAAGATGTGTTTTCACCCTAAAGCTGGGTCATTTACGGTATGTTGGACTAAACCCACGTTTGATGACATTTTTCTTGGATTTAAGTAAACTGCGAAAGAATATCTGTTCAGGAAAACATACAAAATATTGATCAAGATTTAATAATTCAAGACTCATCCAACTGGGGCAAGATGCTCTATGCCGAGCCAAGAGCACCTTAAAATCCTCTACAAAATGGTGGATGTAAGAATCCACAACCGATCATGTCCTTCAAGTAGCACTTTGCTTTCTACCACACATCATTTTAAGCAAATTTTTGTCCAACTTTCCTTTAGTTTAGAACCGGTGTGGAATTGAATTAATATGACATACTCAGAATGGTCTCACTACATTGGACAAGTTGGTTAACAAAAAAGAAGATAAACAACTAAACAAGTGTGTGATGCAAAACAGCAAAAGTACGGGTCATTTCTCTCTCAGCTTCCCGTTGTTTCTTACCAGAAGGGAACGACTAGACCAAAAGAATAAAGTTGCCGATCTTTGAAGCTCTGGAGCAATAGTGAGACCCTCCTTGCGAAGCAGTGGTGGTTGCTATTACCTCCTTTTCTAAGACTAGTTGCTCTTTTCTATATGCTTTTCATGTAACTTATATTTACTGCCTCATAGTTTCAGAACACCATTTATTTCCTAAAAGTTAATTAGTTACCCCCAAATTTACAAAGACATGATAAAAAAATCCCACGCAATCTCAAAAATACTGTGATTGCTAATCTGGATAAGAGAGAAAGACGGAAATAGTTTATCTCAAAAGTACTGGACCAGTAGAACCAACTTACCCTATCCATGCCAAGATAAAGAGAGTTCAATTTAACTTCCCAAAGCTGTCCTCCTTTGCACCACAAAATCATCAGCAGAGTAATAATCCGCAATGAGACGGTACATATACGATGGGTTATGTCCTCCACTGTAAAAATAACATTTAGATCTAGAATTGTAGAAATATCATAAAGAGGAAAACTACTAATAACTTTCAAGCACGGTACAAGTTGTGAATTAAACGAAAAGGTTGATGATTAATCTCCATGAATGGGGAGCTAGTTGGTTGCTGAAATTTTCTTTCTTGGACTAACAAAAAAAATACATCCCAGGAATGTACTTTCTCCTGGATGCAAAACTACATTCGCTCGATGGAACAAAGAAGGGTCAGGGATCAGCTTTCCATTGTTTTAATAGACTTGCTGGCAACCTTCTAAATGTGGATAAGATTTATACGCACCCAACAACTAAAAACGGTTTTACTACAAATATTACTTGAGAGTCTTAACAGCATTTTTTTTTTCTGGATCAAAAAATATGCTAAAGAAGAAAAGAAATTGCCAACACAACCACGAACCTTGTTTTCCATCAATAAACATGTTGACCAATTCCATAACTATAAAGGAGAGACATAAGCACAATAGAAAAAAGAAAAGTGAACTTACGTGTCAGTGATAAACAGACTGACAAGCTTTGGAGGCACATAATCAAATGCAGGATTGACCACATGAAGGGGAGCACCGCTACCTATTCCATAGTCCATGCAATCCGAGAACTCCCCAAAATCCAGCAACTCAGATGGTGATCTTAGATCATTCAGTAAGACCTCTGGATTGTGAGGGTACAAAGGGCACAACTGTCATACAGACATCACGTAACTTTTAGAAAAAAATAATGCAATGTCAGAGTAGCAAGCCCAATTTAAAAACAGAAATATAACATGTTGGCGGATGATACTTCATATCCAGATGAGAATTTTCACACCTATCATATTATCATGTTTAAAAGGAAAGTTATGATTAGCCTTAGCCTGTTCATCCCTAGCCTTTTGACTCTTGGAACTAGTGAAGCACATGCATAACATTATCATGTCAAAAATGACATGGCTAGCCTACACCTGTTCATTCCAAGCCTTTTGAAACTAACGACTTATAAACTCTACCTATGAAGAATCAGAAAAGAATACAATCTTTTGAAAGCAACATGCAACTGGTTAAACCATTGATAAAAACATCAACTGTAAGCAGGACGGACCCAAGTGGCGACAACTGGGGCCTGTTGACAGCACGTATTTAAGTAATTTTTTAATCAATGTTGGTAGGGAAATGATTAGAGTTCATCCTCGAGGCAGGCAATTCACATGGAAAGTACTTACTAAAGAGGACCCTGGTTAGTGCTTATACTCTCTATTCATAGTAGCGCCAATCTTCCATTAAAACTGTAGATGTATATCTGTGTGCTTGCACTATTTCAATCAAAGGTAATTGAATACTTGGTTTTTCTATTTCTAGGATAATTTTTCCTTTAGATAAAGTTTCTGGGGCCGGCTAGCCATTTAACGACATAATAAAATTGCGCACTCTTGCTGTAAATTTTGTAAATTTCCTCTCGTCAAGAAGAAGAAAGTCCTTGGCCTTAGCTTTGTCCTACCCATGAAAGCAAGGCCTCACATCTCAACAAATATCCCAAAGATGTTATCATTAAGTAGGTGTAGAAAATCGAGTAAGTACCAGCAACTGATTTATCATTTGGCTTGTTCTTTTGAGTATACAGGGGAAGGGGATGATATCAACAGGAGTTATAGGGGCCACTTACCTTGTGACTACCAGCAACTACGACAAATGGGACAGCATGTCTTTTGGCGGCAAGTGCAACCATGTTCAACCCAACAGGTGCTATAACCCCTCCATTGGCCATGATAGCATGGGCTCCAACAATTACCTATATAAAACCACTCAAATTCAAAAGGAATCTTGGCATGGAACTGAGAGATAACAGGTGGGTAAAGAAACAACAAAGTCAAAGTCATTGTATACCATATTTACTCGAGAAATCATCGCAAAAACTGCTGAATCAGCGATTACTGTGGTTTGTAAACCTCTAGCAACCAGCTCTTTTGCAAGCACATGGCCCTGATACCTGTTAGACACGACCATAATAAGAGAATACCAGAATGTGCTAAAAAATATCCAGAATTTCTGGGTGAGCGGAAGATCCATTGTTTATTAACAACATAAAGGGAACCAAGTCCTTGCCCCATACCTTGGAGCACCTTCTGCTACAAATACTCGGAAAGAACGTTTTTTCTCCTTTGCAGCACAAAGAAACTCCATCACAGTTCTCGAACGGCCCAATGTTAATATGACCTCACTGATACATAGAGTTACATAAGTTAAAAAATGCAAAATAGAGATATATTTAGATAAATCTGATATCATAGTAGAAATTATTAAATAAACATGCAGAAGGGGGACAGAGAGAGATTTCAATTAAACAAGCTAAACTGAAGATAATAGTAGGCAAGACTTGGACTTAGTTTAATGGCTAAGACCGATGTCAGTTCCGGCTTTCTGTAAATTTATAATGTAGAACTAGCTTCTCTCTTATAACTCATCAGCAATTAGATCTAATATAAAGTGATGAACAATGCAAACTAAGAGCAAGAGAGGGATGATAAGGACTAAGCTACGACAGATGAATAAGCAACCAATAGCAGAAATGCAGCACTAAACCCTTCCTAATGAATTATTTAATCCTGCCTCGAATAAACCAAAAGAAGTCTTGCCATAGTTCTGGGCCATATGACGTACATTTCATGATGCATGAACAGCTACTATGCTAGTAACATTTCTCAAATGAGGATCAGTAGACCATCACGGCAAGTGAGAATCATACATAGAAACGTAAGAAAATTACTTTTGATGAATATGCTCCACCGCTTGTTCAGCGATCTGCTCATGGCAAGTATCAATGTCTTCAAGAAGTTCATTAATAGCTTCAATAACGTCATGCTTTAGCTTCCGGCTTCTTCCACTCTTATCAGCTGCTGAAAAGAGAAAACAGAGCAACCACTGTGTAACAAACAAAATGCTTATTCCACCACTATGCTGTTTAAGTGTCATGCTTTATACACATTTAGAGGTAAACTTAGCTTTGGAGGAGATAGGCTTTAATAAGCTATCAAGACCTAACAGGCTTTTGGAATATGAATAAGCAAAAGCAAAAAAGAGAAATCATATTATAGGCAAAACAGTAGAAACCTATCAAAAATCCAAATCCTAATGAATTCAAACAAAAAAAAAATGATTGGCGACCGAGAAAATAGAAAAAAATAGAAATGTCAGTGCCCTTGCTTGAACTTCACCCTAATTGAGAAAAATAGAAATGCTCACATTTGCTTTTTCCTTCAGATTCACCTCCTGAAGAAGGAGTATGGGGAGCAGCTGCTGAATCAGGTATATCCTCGAGAAGGGTATGCAATGCAGGTGCACGCAGGGTGCTTCTGGAAGCTGCAGCAACTGCTGTAGCAGACAGCAGTGTGCGATCGTCTCTCTCAGCATCGTCGTCATCATCGCTATCAGCAGATAACCCCAAGGCCCCAACTGCAGTGGTTGCAAGAGAAAGGTCTTCCTCCCTGATAATATGCAATACACGCCTCACAATGTTTCCAACAGCAAGCTCTGAAAGCCCATCCATTCAGAGTTGTTAGCATGCAGTTACACAGTATAACCTCACACCACTCATCTATAACTTTGTGCGTCAGACAAAAGCAGTTGTGCATGAAGAACATACAGAATATGGTAATCAAGTTAAGTTATGCCAGAACTCAAAACTAATCATCCACAACAATACTCTACTTCAGACTTGTAAATAATCATGAATCTGTGAGAAGAGGTAACACCCATGTCTAATATGTGCATGAGATCTCCAATTAATTCAAGCAGATAACAACAAATAATTAAGAGGACGTTGAACCTTAACGAACCGAGTAAATGACTCAAGGTTTGAATCAATTTCCAGATCAAGTGCCAAGCAAGATGAACAGAATACGTACCAACAGGATTTGCCGATATTAGCTGCTCTCCGACAACCTTCACAGCCTCAATCAGGTGTGCAGCTTGATTCGTGTGCGGAATCCTCTGCTGAGATATCACTGAACGAAGCAGCTCAGCTGTCTGTCTAGCCGTGGCATGGGAACCCTCGACTTTACTGCCACCCCATAAATGCAAACTCCAAAATTAGTTCCACAAAACTGACAAGCATAAAATTAAAAGGAAAAAAAAATGATGAACTATACAGACAGATACCATACCGGCGTTTAAGCTTCAAAACAAACTCACTAACAAGGGCTTGAGTATCTGGCATCCTTGCACCTAATATGAACCAAAATAGGACTTCAGATAACAAAAAAAAAAAAAAAAAAATATTAAGAGCTTATGGAAAGAGTGCCCTAGATTCAGAGTTAATAAAAAATAGGGTTTAACGAGATTTCTCTTGAGGCTATGCTATGTAACAGCAATCCAAACAAAAATTACCAGCACTTAATCTACAACTCTACTACTACTTCATCTCGATGAATCCACATAGTAGAATAGATACAAACATATGAGAGCTGAATTACTGACCTGATGAATTACGAAATTCTGCAAATGCGAGAGATCGTGAAGAAAGAGAGAAATAAACCCTAGAATGCAACCGAAGAGATGAAGCCGGATTACGATGAGTTCAGTCTTGTCGTTTGAATAATTTTATGCTTTCGTTGTAATTTCTGGTTCGGCTGCCAGTCCGATTGTGATTCTTTTTTGTTCTACTGCTATGGTCCTATCTTATTCTATCTTACGGATGGTTAGTTTCAACAAGGCTGCCCAGGTTGGTGTCAAGTCTCAAACTCTTAAGCCCCGTTTGGAATTACCTTTTCTTCCTGAAAAAGCACTTGTATGAAAAATTAGAAGCTGCTTGATTTATTTTTATTTTTTTTTTGGAAATCACAATAAGAAAATTACATCCGCCTCCCACAAGGCCAAGTCCAATGAGGGTGGAGATTTCTAGTCTAGGAGAGTTGGCCGAGTCCCATGTGATTAGATACTCCCCTAATCTCTTATTCCCCACCTCATATATATATAGATTTTGATAGGGGAATAAGAGATTAGGGGAGGTAGTTTATGCCGATTGGTGATGAAACCACCAATGTGAAACTTTTAAAGTAAATCGATGCTTTAAGGGCAGTTCCTATGGATGGGATAAACATTTTCCCTTTGTCCTGCCAGGTGGAGGGGCAAACCAAGTTTGCCACTATTGGTAAAACTTATTTGGCGGCCTAAGAAGCGCTCAAGTTAGACCGCTAGGTAGTACTTAAGCCGATGGCGGCCTATCTCAGGCCGCTAGGCGCAATTTGGGCCGCCTAATTCGAACGGTAATATATGTTTTTTCCCCTATAAATAGCAAACGAATTCTCATTAAACATCACTTCAATTCACATCCATCATCACTTCTATCTCAAAATCCGAAATCTTCTCCTGAACTCTCTTGGTCTCTTTCAATCTCCATTAGTTTCTTCTTCTAAAAATTTCTTTCTTCATCAAAAATTGGTTAATTTTACATGGGGAGTCCACAATATACTCCAAAGTGGAGTCATTTATTTGTTTTTACCCAATGATCCTACTAAGGATAAACACCCATATCGGAGGTCTGAATTCTGGCAATAATTTTTTTAAATTTATGAAGCGGTATATGGAGACCAGAGAAGTCGTTATGCCGATAGGTTGCGAAAACGTTGGTGGAAAATCAACGAGCGCGTCAGCTCTTTTGTGATTTTAGTAATGAAATTAAAGGCAGAAAGAATACCCGGTGAAACTGATGTCGGTGTAGTAACCAGAGCGCAACAAGAATGGCGGCGGGTGAACGAAAAAGATTTTGATTTCATGCACTGTTACAATGTCTTGTAAAGGAGAGACGGCTTCAACCCTTTTTCACCGCAGGTACAAGATCAATAAGCGTATGATTGCAAAATTTAAAAAAATATGTAAGGGGTATAATAAGTTTGAAAATGCAAAAAAAATATTTTCATTCATAAATGTATTCTTAACATAGTACTGTGTAATTAAAAGTATGACGTAATTTTCTCGACTTCCACTTCGTTAAACATCATTTCATAATCCTACTTCACAGGAAATCAACCTTGAACACAGTTTTTTTTTTCCTCCTTATTAAGCTTACTGAACTTAGATATAATGTTTTTTTTAATAGATTTTCCTTGCTTCTTCACGACATTCAAATTTTCATTGCCGCTTTGGATTTTACGCTTCTTCCCCGGTTTTGCCTTAACCTCCACAATTTTGATACTCTTTTGCTTCTTGTCATTTTCAATCTTATTATACCCCTCATATATTTTGTTAAGAGCCTTATCCATTTTTTTCCCATTGAAATCGAGCTGGACAGCGTCTTCAACTAATGGTGCCGCAAAATCTAGTCTAGTTGTACATTCGTGAATAACTTGAGGATCTCTTCTCCATTTCCAATTTGAAAACATTTTCAATCCGCAAAAAAAATACCTAGAGGAATTACTAGAGAAGGTATGAAGATAGAACAATTACTAGACAAATTTTACTCAAAAATGAGTTGAAGGTGTGAAATTTTGGAGTGTAAAAATTCAATTTATAGGGTAAACAAAGAGTAACCGTTGAAATTGTACCGTTGGGATTCCAACGGTAAAAAACTTATCAAAGGCCGCTAGGCACTATTTGGGTCGAGCGGCCTAAGTTACGCCGTTAGAGGCTTGGCGGCCTTAGATGGGCCTAGCGGCTGTTTGTAAACCTCACAGGGCAAACCAACATTATAATGTTGGTTTGCCAGGTTATTTTGGGTGTTTGTCCCTCCCATAATGGCACCAAAATGTGCAGATTTTGATTATGTTCTTTCCATAAGAACTGCCCTAAGCACCGATAGTTTTTTTTTTATTATTACTTTCTTACTAAAAAATCTCTAAACTTAATCGTTTAATAGTTAAATTAGATTAATAGTTTATAAAAATACAAAAAAAAAAATTTGAAAATGGGATTTATGGGTCCACCTATCGACGTTTTTTTGCATTATAATTTTTAGAAAAAACGACCGACTCCTACTTTTCCTATTTTTTCTTGCCACATGTCACAATTAATGACTTTCTCTCACCACTTAATTATTTAAATTATTATCTTTATCCACATGTCACTACTTATCCCTAAATTATCTACCAATTAGCTGAAATTAAGTTAATTAAGATTTTTTTTGGGAGTGACTAAGCAACTCAACCCATAAAACTTGACAATCTCAACTTGTTTTACACCTAGACCAAATAGATAACCACGTAGATTTTTAAGGGATTTTCCATGTCTCACATTGGACATAGCCTAAAAGGGGGTTCTGGGACTACCCATAATAGTTAAGTTCATGATGTCGTTAAAATTACGGACTTTAAGACCTTACGATTGACTTCTTCAAAGGCTTTGAGTAACAAAATTAGGAAATCTACTTTGGCGTTAGTTTGCCACATTGTTGATCTCCGTCCTCCTTTAGTGGTATGCATTATTGACGTATTTGCTCCCCAACGATTGATTTTCTTGCAATTCAGTTGTGATGCCCATTGTGCTGCTATTATGCCTGCTTGACAGTCTCCGCCTTCTTTCCCGGTTGCTCTGCATGTGGGGGTGTAAAACAATCGAGACACGTGCCAGGATCCGAGAGCCGAAGCAGAATGACAGGAGAAAGGTCGAGAAGCATGGAATAGAACCCGAGTGGATCTCGTGTGGCAGTGAGTTGTCTTAATCGAGTACCTGAAAGATGCGCACATAGTGGAAGACAGCCTGGAGGGCATCGAAGGTGATTCGAGATTAAGGGTAATTCTCGATGCATATCTTCTATGTTAATATTGTCTTCTGGTGTCTTGCATTACTTTTCCCTTCCGCATTATATTGTCTCTGATCTATATAATTGAAGTAATTGCAAGTTTGTTGATTCATAACCTTTGAGTGAATCCATCGCTATTGAGATCTACAAGAACTACGTTCTTGTTAGGGTTCGGTTCTCTGAACTATACTCAGGTTGTTGTTTGAATATTGATTTGTGAGATCGGTCAAACAACCATAATCAACTAGGTTCACGAATTCAAAAGTTGGTGGTATATCTCGGTATCCCCTCCTTTTCAGTTGGTATCAGAGCCGACAAACACCTTGTAAGACTTAACTGTTTGTGTTTAACGCTTTCGTGAACTATGAACACACATTCTGCGAATGTTCATGTTCCACCAGTTTTTGATGGCACAAACTATATATGGTGGAAATATGCTATGCGATCGTTTCTACAATCTCGAGACTTTGACAGTTGGGTCTACGTGATTGATGGATACACACCACATACTCTTGAGGAAGGAGAAGGTGATGATGTTGTCACTCGCAATAAGAAACCTAGCGAGTATGATGAAACCGACAGGGCAAAAGCAATAGTAGAAGCCGATGCGCTTAATGCCATCATTCACGCCATAACTCCCGATCTGCATCATCATGTGGAAACATGTGAATATGCTAAAGATGCTTGGGATATTTTGAAAACAATATACGAAGGTAATACTGCGGAGAAAGAAGCCAGACTTCAAAATCTTATGACTGACTGGGAAAATCTCTGAATGTCTGATGAAGACACCTTTACATAATTTGAACACAAACTCTC
>JAJJMA010232251.1:0-13020 GCA_023529015.1 Papaver nudicaule
AGACGAAGACTGATGAAGACGAAGACTGAAGCTTACTACTTGATAAATCATAACGTCCTCGCTGAAGGTTAGAAAGGTTTTTCCTTTCCGTACCGTTTTTACCATTTCTATCATACCAATAGTCTATGTTGTTTATATGATCCGAAGGTATTATAGGATTTCCGCCTTTGCATTTGTCACACTTTTGATAATATGTATAGGAAGATTATGTTGAGTTTTCTCTTGAAATGACCCCAACGGTGAACGCGTTCATGAACGCATACATGTGTTGCTTTTGGCATTTCAGAGAACGAGCTAAGTCTGTATGAACACGTACATACAAGTTCAAGAATTCTCCTGAATTCTCCTGAACTCTATTGACTGCTCTGTGAACGCGTTCATATAAGCCATGCGAAAACTTCCAACTCCATATCTTGAAGTTTTCGGTCTAGGCATGATTAGTTCTTGGACTTGTCGTGACTTGGCCCATGGAATTCAACAACTTAATCCAAGCGATGTGATGTCCAAACAAGCATTGGACCAGAAGTCGCGGACCTTCAAACAAGGTCGAGTCTTCTTTAACTTTTGGCTTATTCCAAAGTTCTTAGAAGATTGAGAATGGGTATTCAAGCTATGGACTTTCCTAGTTCCGGAACTTGCTTGAGCCCTACTCAAGGTGGCTTAAACTTTAAGCAAAGCCTCCCTTGGTGATCACTATAAATAGATGACCTTCTGCAAGATACAATCTCAATCCTCTACACATCTGTGTATCCTTGCATAAAGGTTGGTCGTCATCTCGAAGTCCTTTTGGACTACGACTATTGAAAGACTTCACTTGAGGATCGTGAAGCACAGGTCGGAAGTAAAATTCCATCATGTATCTTGGGTCGATTGAATACTTTCAATCTTATCACGACCATGATTTGATAGAAACTTTATAAGGTAGATCTTGTATCGTAAACCCTAGAATTTCCCAAACGCAAATTCACGAACTAGGTTTCATACTAAGTTTGTCACGCGTTTGGAGGTAAAGTTGTTTAGGCTAGATCAATAAGCCCTATTCAACATATCGATTTCCATTAACCTTGACTTTAAGTCTAAAGGAAATCACAATCGTATTCTTGTTTGATTACTTCGATACTTTTAGGCGTCCTGTTAGAGGCAGGGTAGCGCTAGTCTTCACGAAGGGAAGTGGAGCAACTCATAGGCCTGTAAAGGACGTCAACTAGGGGAATCAAGTACGTAGGCTACTGCGGGAGCCACGAGACGTAGGAGCACATTGGTAGCTGAATTGCTTGTAGGGTGAATTCAGTCTCGATACAGTCCAGTCCGAAGTCTGAGAGTAGGCTAGCGTCTGTATACCGTTCATACTAAGGGTGTTCACATCTGGACGAGGTCCCGGGGTTTTTCTGCTAGGTTTGCAGTTTCCTCGTTAACAAAATTCTGGTGTCTTGCATTACTTTTCCCTTCCGCATTATATTGTCTCTGATCTATATAATAGAAGTAATTGCAAGTTTGTTGATTCATAACCTTTGAGTGAATCCATCTTTATTGAGATCTACGAGAACTATGTTTTTGTTAGGGTTCGGTTCTTTGAACTATACTCAGGTTGTTGTTTGAATATTGATTTGTGAGATCGTTCAAACAACCATAATCAACTAGGTTCATGAAAACAAAAAGTTTGTGGTATATCTCGGTATCCTCGCTTTTTCAGTTGGTATCAGAGCTGGCAAACACCTTGCAAAGGACGTAACTGTTTGTGTTTGACGCTTTTTCGTGAATCATGTCATGTCCCGGTACACCAGACAAAAACTCCGATAAGTGAATAATAGATATTGGGTCTTCTTCTTTCTGTGATGAAACATTAAAACCATATCTACAAGCCTTACCTTTTAACCTCTCTGATGATTCTGATTCAGAAGCTGAAAGAGAAGCTGAAAAGGAAAGCTCTGGAGTCATTAATCACATGAATTTTCAAAGTTCTGAGATTACTCGTCTAAAGCACAAGGTTAATCGACTTGCCAATCACATATCCATGATAACCTCTGATTCATATTCAAAAATTACTCCCTGTGAGGAATCAAAACATGAATCGATCTCAGTCATGGTATGTGGAAAAATAATGGAATTGAAATGAGAGATTGCACTCCTAAAAGACGAAATACACAAATCCGTTGTATTTCAAACAATTCCTGCATCTATTGGCAATATTGCAACTATTCCTGTGCAAAAAGCCAAGAACGTTGATACATCTGTCACCAACGTAAAAAACACCAAAGATGCATCTATGATCTGTCAAATTTGCAAAACGAATAAAACTATTCGGACAAGATCAAGAAAACACTTTGAGAATAAAGGAATAGTAGATCTTGAACAAAAGCTAGATCAAATTCTCAAAGAAATCGGTGACATCAGAAAGACCAATCGACCCAATCATTGGTAACGATCCAAAAAACATACTGAGACCAAGAGATTTTTTCGACGTTCTCAAAGTTCTGGAAGTCACCGTCTCACCAAATCTGTTGAAAAAACACAACGTTGGGTTCCTAAAAGGAAGATACATTCTGTCAACAATCAAGATAAGGGAATAGAAGCTTTGCAAGATGATGCTTTGAGTAAACTGGTTACTCAATTTCAAGACATCCTCGACAAAAGAAAGCAAGGTTCTTCAAAGCTGAAATATCTCATTAACATAAGTCAGAAGGAGCAGAAACTCTCAGGTAACTCCTCAACCATTGAATCTTACTTTGATGATAGCAACTTCTATGACAAATTCTCAAAAGGAAGAGAGACAAGATTGATGACACAAGGCGAGTGGGAGAGCACTCGCCATAACACCTAAAAGTGTTATGAGTTGCCACTCTTATCTATGTGCTGTCTAGATAAGAGTGAAGTAATTGTTCTTATGAACAATAAGAGGACAGTACAACTCAAGGTTTTATTTTTTTTATCTCACTATTGTGCGATTATGTCTTTTTGATAAATAAAAGTGGGATCCTAGTATTCAAAGCAATAAACCTTGTAGGAAATTTCTTGAAAACCAATAATAAGACACACAACTGTTGAGCCATGCTCCAAAATTTTTTCTCTGAGTCACATATTGTTGGCAATATCATAGGTTGTCTTATAGCACATCTTAAACGTGCTTTCACATCTAATAAGAGTCCAAAATATAATGACTCGATGTGAATATCAACACTTTGAAACTACTACCTCCAGGGTCTCTCCCTGCCTCTGGCTCCTAAGGCAAGAGTCGAGAACATGATCCATGAGAGTAACTGTGAGTGTAAACTGAAAATTCATGAAAAGAACAAGTCATGATGTTGATATTTAAACTTATTCCCACATTGGTTACATAAGGAATTAAACATGCGTCTATTGCCAATATTTTGGGTAGACGCTAATTCTATCATCATGGACATGCACACTCATCTTGAGTCCTTATTTTGTGAAATAATGAAAAAGAGGAAAGCCTTGCTCATAATATCTCTTGACTCTACAAAAGTCATCGTGAACCCTTCCTATCGGTTTTTCACGAAATTAAAAAACTCGTTCCGAAACCGACTTCCTTATACAGTTTAAGACTGTATTAACTTCCTTTTGCATCTCAATGAGATCCTATAATATACCACACCCCAAGAGACTTGAAATCACGTTCAAGCACACCTACATTATTTCTTGTAGTGTCACACAAGAAATATGGATGAAGCAAACTTTCATAAGGGTGGTGATGGAAAAAGGAAGGATATAAGATTTGTCAACGAAGACGTAGTTGATTCTCTTGAATTTCAAGAATACTCTCCTACTATTATTTGCTTCAATGCTATTGACAATCAAAAGAAAGATAAAAACACAATGATCTCTGCAGAAGTTGCATTCAATTTTTTGCGAGATATTGAGGTCATCAAGGTTCAACTTGTTACTATAGCAGAAAAACTTCTAACACTGAAACGTGACATACCTGTTATGAAGAATGAACTCACCAATCTGAAAGGTGATGTGAAAAATCTGCTTGATTGTATCTCACCACTTAATGGTGATGACTTAGAAGAGAATTTCGAAAACCTGAAGACAGATGATAATGAAGTTTCGATAGCTCCAGAAGAAAACACTGACTCTGAGATCTAGGTCAGTTTTTATTTAAGCATAGTTAACTCCTTATTAAAAAGCTTTTGTCTTTTCCTTAGGGTTTGGGTAATCACTATGCTAGAAGTAGTCATCTTTTGATTTAAGCATGCTTTGCTTGTACTACTTCCATGTTTTCTTTTTCATCAATTAATCGAGGTTATTAAATTAAAATCTTAATTGATGATTGCAATGCTTGATCTTAATTGATTATCTTTATGAATGTATTGCAAAACCGTGAACTTGCTTTTTTAGCCATATTACCCGTTCGGGTAAAGCAGTTCATGATAGATTATCAAAATCCATGCTTCTGACTCTTATGGCTAAGAGGAGACGATTTTTGATAATAAGGTACCTCGTACACTACAATGTTGAACTCCGCTGGATTAAATGTTGTACCTTTAATTCTTAGTCTTACAACCACTAGGAAGGGGTAACCTAATGTTTTCTCTAAAGGCGATGGTTGACCGAAACTCTCTGAGAAAGTAGGAAGATTAAACCTTGAATTCCTATTTGACCGTAACTGGCTGGGAAAGAAAAACATATCTACAATTTCACTTGTGAAAATTGTACCCAAGAATTTATTCTAAAACCTTGCTTGGGAAGGTAGTCGCGTTGTTCCTTATGGAATGACACATTATGGGGGAGAATTCTTTTGAACTTGTGCTTCATGGTAATATTTTTTTTGGGAGAGCGGCTGTGGAATCTACGAGAAAATTGCATCTTTTTATCTCTCATTTCAGGTATGTTTACCTTTGTCTACATTGATTATTGCGATTTTATGAGTATTCCTATATTTCTTTTCTTTGTCTATTTTTATGACAAAAAGGGGGAGAAATATTGTAGTAAGGGGGAGTAAAATCTTTCTATCTACTACGACAATTGTCTACGACATTGTCATAGGGGAAGTAAAATCGATGTGCTTATCATGGCATAACAAAAATTAGTGTATTGAGTAAGGGGGAGAACATATCAAATTGTGTAGTATCTTGAAGCATCGATGCAATATGCTTACTAAGTTTTACATACTACTCAATTGCATAACAAACTCTTGTTGGACTATGTCCTTCTGGAAACCAAGATGTGTGGTGACTTTGAGTTTGTTATCTCCACCTTGAATCTTCGCTTGCAGGAACACTCTTATCTGAAGACGCTGAAGATTATAAGAAGATCAAGTACATTATGGTTAGGGCTAAAAGATTTTACTTTTTGAATCCATATGTAAGATTGGTTTTTGTCATTAAAATTGACAAAGGGGGAGATTGTTAGAGCATTGCTCGGTTGAACCCACTGATGTTGCTATCTCAAGTCAGTTGTCAAGTTTATGAGACAAAAACACAATCCTTGATAAGTTTACTCTACAACCTCGGACTAGGATAGTTTTAGGTAATCGAGACGAAGACTGATGAAGACGAAGACCGGAGCTTACTACTTGATCAATCATAACGTCCTCGCTGAAGGTTAGAAAGGTTTTTCATTTCTGTATCGTTTTTACCATTTATATCATACCAATAGTCTATGATGGTGTTTATATGATCCGAAGGTATTATAGGATTTTCGCCTTTACATTTGTCACACTTGTGATAATATGTATAGGTAGAGTATGTTGAGTTGTCTCTTGAAATGACCCCAACGGTGAACACGTACATGTGTTGCTTTTGGAATTTCAGAGAACGAGCTAAGTCTGTATGAACGCATTCATGAACGTGTACATCGTACATACAAGTTCAAGAATTCTCCTTAATTCTCCTAAACTCTATTGACTGCTCTGTGAACGCGTTCATATAAGCCATGCGAAAACTTCCAACTTCATATCTTGAAGTTTTCGATCTAGGCATGATTAGTTCTCGGACTTGTCGTGACTTGGCCCATGGAATTCAACAACTTAATCCAAGCGATGTTCAAACTAAGTATTTGGACCAGAATCATGTTTGAACATCGCTTGAACATGTTCTGGTCCAAATCATGTTTGAACATCGCTTGCGACTTCTGGTCCAAATAATTGTTTGAACAACAATAATTGTTTGAAATTCAACATACTCTACCTATACATAATATCACTAATGTGACAAATGCAAAGGCGAAGAATCCTAGAATACCTTCGGATCATATAAACAACATCATAGACTATTGATATGATAGAAATGGTAAATACGATACGGAAAGGAAAAACCTTTCTAGCCTTTAGCGAGGACGTTATGATTTATCAAGTAGTAAGCTTCGGTCTTCGTCTTCAGCGGTCTTCGTCTCAATTACCTAAAACTATCCTAGTCCGAGGTTGTAGAGTAAACTTATCAAGGATTGTGTTTTTGTCACATAAACTTGACAACTGACTTGAGATAGCAATATCAGTGGGTTAAACCGAGCAATGCTCTAACACAAATACTAACATAACTCATGGTTATGTAGACAAGAATACAAAATCTCAATCGTTATAACACTACTAATGTAGAATAAAAGAATTTCCATAAAAGTCATAACTCCTACTAACCTTTTGTCGATGAAGAATATTTGATGTGTTCTTTATATTCACTGTCTTCGTCTTCAAGGTCTCTACTACTTTGTCTATATCCCAATTCCGAAATCTAAACTCTAGTAGGCTAAATCAATAATTGTATTTTGACATCTAAAATTGACAGCCAGCTTGACATACCAACTCAAAAGGAGGGGATACCGAGATACACCACCAACTTTTGAATTTGTGAACCTAGTTAATTATATTTGTTTGAACGATCTCACAAATCAATATTCAAACAACAACCTGAGTATAGTTCTGAGAACCGAACACTAACAAGAACGTGTTCTCGTAGATCTCAAGAGAGATGGATTCACTCAAAGGTTATGAATCAACAAACTTGCAATTACTTTAATTATATAGATCAGAGACAATATAATGCGGAAGGAAAAGTAATGCAAGACACCATAATTTTGTTAACGAGGAAACTGCAAACCAGCAGAAAACCCCCGGGACCTCATCCAGTTTGAACACGCTTAGTATTAAGCGAATACACACGCTATCCTACTCTCAGACTTCAGACTGGAATGTATCAAGACTGAATTAACCCTACAAGCAATCCAGCTACCAATGTGCTCCTACGTCTCTTGGTTCCCGCAGAAACCTCCGTACTTGATTCCCCTAGCTGACGTCCTTTACAGGCCTAGGAGTTGCTCCACTTCCCTTCGTGAAGACTAGCGCTACCCTGCCTCTAACAGGACGCCTAAAAGTATCCAAGTGATTAAACAAGAATACGATTGTGATTTCCTTTAGACTTAGAGTCAAGGTTAATGGAAATCGGTTTTTACTGAATATGTCTTATTGATCTAGCCTAAAAAGTTTTACCTTCTAACACTTGACGAACTTAGTATCAAACCTAGTTCGTGAATATGTGTTACGGAACTTCTAGGGTTTACGATACGAGATCTACCTTACGCAGTTTCTATCAAATCTTGGTCGTGATAAGATTGAAATAATTCAATCGACCCAAGATACAAGATCAGGAATTTTAATTCCGACTTGTGCTTCACGATCCTCAAGTGAAGTCTTTCAATAGTCGTAGTCCAAAAGGACTTCGAGATGACGACCAACCTTTATGGAAGGATACACAGATGTGTAGAGGATTGGAATTGTATCTTGCAGAAGGTCATCTATTTATAATGATCATCAAGGGAGGCTTTGCTTAAAAGTTAAGCAACCTTGAATAGGGCTCAAGCAAGTTTCAGATCATAAAATTCCATAGCTTGAATACCCAGTCTAAATCTTCTTCTAACCTTTGGTTAAGACCAATGGTTATAGGAAGACTCACCTTGATAGAAGGTTGGCAATTTAGGTTCAAGCTAGTTGAACATTGCGTGGATTAAGTAGTTGAATTCCATGGGCCAAGTAATGTCTAAGTTCCAAAACTAAACATACCCAACCGAAAGCTTCAATGGAAGTTTTCTATGGCTTATAAGAACGCGTTCATGAACGCGTACATAGAGCATGTATTTTGGAGTTCAGGAGAAACAGTGAACTCGTATGAACGCGTACATGAACGCGTTCATATACAAACACTCGTTCTCATGAATGCCTTGTGTAACATGTGTACGCGTTCATGAACGCGTAGAATGATGAGGTCATTTCATGAGACAACTCAACTTACTCTCCTTTAGCATATGATCACGGATGTGACTAATGCGAAAGGGTATATTCCACTTATAACCTTCGGATCATATAAACAACATCATAGACTATTGATATGATAGAAAGGCAAATATGAAACATGGAAAGGAAAAACCTTTCTAACCTTTAGTGAGGACGTTATGATTTATCAAGTAGTAAGCTCCGGTCTTCATCTTCAATGGTCTTCGTCTCGATTACCTAAAACTATCCTAGTCCGAGTTGTAGAGTAAACTTATCAAAGATTGTGTTTTTGTCATCTAAACTGGACAACTGACTTGAGATAGCAATATCAGTTGGTTCAACTGAGCAATGCTCTAACAATCTCCTCATTTGTCAATTTTAGTGACAAAACCAATCTTACTTATGGATTCAAAAGCAAAATCTTTTAGCCCTAACCATAATGTACTTGGTCTTCTTGTAATCTTCAACGTCTTCAAATAAAAGTGTTCCTGCAAGTGAAGATTCAAGGTAGAGATAACAAACTTCAAAGTCACCACACATCTTGGTTCAAGGACATAGTCCAACAAGAGTTTGTTATGCAATTGAGTGGTATATAAAACGTAAGCATATTGCATCGATGCTTAAAGATGCTACACAATATGATATGTTCTCCCCCTTACTCAATACACTAACCTTTGCTTTGACATGACAAGCACATCGATTTTACTCCCCCTATGACAATGTCGTAGACATTTGTCGTAGTAGATAGAAAGATTTTACTCCCCCTTACTACAAGATTTCTCCCCCTTTTTGTCACAAAAATAGATAAAAGAAAAAGAAAATTAGGTATCCTCATAAAATAACATCAATTAATGTAGACAAAGGTAAACATACCTGAACCGAGAGATAAAAAGATGTAATTCTCTCGCAATTTCCACAGCCGCACACCCCAAAAAGATTTTACCATGAAGCACAAGTTCAAAAGAACTCTCCCCCATTGTTTGTTATTCCAAGAGGAACAACGCGACGACCTTCCCAAGCAAGAATTTGGAATAAATTATTGGGTGAAGCACAATTTTACAAGTAAAATTGCAATTATGTTTTTCTTCCCTAGCCAGTTGATAGGTGTTCAAAACACTTATTCGATTGTACCTAATTGATACACTTATGTCCGCCAAATCCTCATATATTGTTTATTTTACATTGTTTTCTATTTTGCAGGTATTTTGAAGTTTAATAATAAAAATGAAGGAAATTACAACTCAATTTATCACTTGGCAACTCTCACAGTCAATGGTCTCGAGTTTAAGAAGAATACAAGGTTCAAAAGTGTCGCAAACAGGAATTACGGCAAAACTGATTTTAGGGCACACAGGATATAAAGGGGCCAACCGGTTATTCCCAACCTCAGCGCAGCGATAATGGGCGTTTCAAAACAGGCCCAAACTTTCAGGACGGTCCAAATTCCTACCGCCGACGGGAGAGGTCATCTGAATTCAAACAGGCGAAAATGATTTATGGTGTTATGCTTAAAAGCTCAGGATGAGTTAGTTCATGGGTGGTCATGGATTGTGTACAAGAATACGAGTTGGGGTTGTGACTGTGAGAACTAGGGAAGATTGATTTCGTCTCTCCGGCGAAACAGGGAGGAAGAAGAAGGCGAAGTTGTGTGGTTCACACGGATGAGGATAGGTGCACGTGTGGTTCGCATAAGGTGAAGTCTGAGCGAGTGGGCTTGGCGTTGGTAATGGGTTGGTGATCTAAGTTTTTAACTGGGCCTGGTACGGTTTTGGGCTGTTCAGCTAGGTTTAGGAAAGTCTGATGTTTGAGAGAGTCTTGGCCGTGTATAAAAGAGGTCAGACGTATCAAGAGTTAAGGAGGTCAGACGGAAATCAGAAGTTGTGGGGACGGAAAGTACTGTTCACACAAGGGTTTTTGGAGCAATTTTGGAGCTTCGCGACGACGGGTTTTTATGATCTTTATTATTTTCTTTTGCTTTCAATAAGAACATGAGTAGCTAATTTCTTTATTATTGGTTAAGGATGTAGTCTAATTTCAGAAACATGCACTGAAGTAATACATTCAATTTGTTATTTGATTTCTCCATTATCGTTCATGTTCTACGGTTTATAGATGATTCATAACTATGTATATGATGATTGATGATTGAGTATTTGTTTGTTTAGGATGCATACTGAATAAGCATATACTTATATCTAGTGCTAGACTAGGGTTTTGAGATACAGATAATTGATGAACCCTGTCACAAGTAGCATAATATGATTGCTGATTGTAGTCAAATCCTTCGTGTAATCATATGTAGAACTTGACACATGTTAAATAGTTTGCCCTGGTATTTCTATTGCATGGAATAGCCTCGTTCACAGAACTTAGAGCTCTTGGAGAATTAAATTCGATTGCACGTTGCGTTGAGTTATTCTCTGAGTAGTATTTGCATATTCATCGTTATGGTATGCAATGATACAAGGAATTTGTCGGAGTATACTCTCGATGGGGTACTCTAGGGTTGTTGGTGATGAGAAATCAGGTATCAAGTCTAGGTGTTAATTCAAGTGCATGTCTTATGAATGAAGATGAACCCTTAACCAGTATTCTCAACCTATTGATTACTTTTATTCATTCTTTACTTAAATTTTCAGTTTATTTTATTTTATTGCACAACAAAATCCCCCCTGGTTACTTAAGTTTTGAATTACGAATAACAATCAATTCCTCTATGTGGATCGAACTTGTTCTTATTGCTATACTCGTATTTATATTAGTGAAGTGAAAGAACTCAAAATATTTGTGTTGGTTGACAACCGATCACCAGTTACGGTCAAATAGGAATTCAAGGTTTAATCGTCCAAATTCTCAGAGAGTTTCGGTCAACCATCGCCTTTAGAGAAAACATAAGGTTACCCCTTCCTAGTGGTTGTAAGACTAAGAATTAAAGGTACAATATTTTATCCGGCGGATTCCAACATTGTATCCTATGAGGTTCCTCCTTATCAAAATCGTCTTCCCTTAGCCATAAGAGTCAGAAGCATGGATTTTGATAGTTCTCCATGAACTGCTTTACCCGAACGGGTGATATGGCTAAAATAGCAAGTTCACGATTTATGCAATACATTCATATAGATAATCAATTAAGATCAAGCATTGCTAATAACCTCTATTAATTGATGAAAAGAAAACATGGAAGTAGTACAAGCAAAAAACATGCTTAAATCAATAAGATGACTACTTCTAGCATAGTGATTACCCAAACCCTAAGGAAAAGACAAAAAGTTTTTTAATAAGGAGTTAACTATGCTAAGCAAAGACTGACTTAATTATCAGAGTCAGTATCTTCTTCAGGAGCTTTTGAACCTTCATTAAAATCTGTCTTCAGGTTTACGAAATCCTTTTCTAAGTCATCACCATCAATTGGTGAGATATAATCAAGCAGATTTTTCACATCACCTTTTAGATTGGTGAGTTCATTCTTCATAACAGGTATGTCATGTTTCATTGTTAGAAGTTTTTCTGCAGCAGTAGCAAGCTGAACTTTGATGACTTCAATGTCTCATAAAAGATTAAAAGCAATTTCTGCAGAGATCATTGTGTCTTTATCTTTCTTTTGATTGTCAATAACATTGAAGCAAACAATAGTAGAAGGATACTCTTGAAATTCAAGTGGATCAACAACATCTTCTTTGAAAAATCTCTCATTCTTCCTTTTCTTATCAACACCTTCACAAGAGTTTGCTTTGTCCATATTTCTCGTGTGACACTACGAGTTAATATGTAATTGTGCTTGAACGTGATTTCAAGTTTATAGGGTGTGATATATTTATAGGGTCTCATTGATACTAAAGGAAGTTGATACAGTATTAAACTGTATAAGGAAATCAGTTTCCGAAACGAGTTCATCTCGTTCGCGAAGTTTCTGGAGTACCAGAATAAGGAATTTCTTAGTGAGAGATGATTCTAGAGTCTATGACTTTTTATGAGCAAGGATTTTCCTTTTTCATTAATTCACAAATTAACTCAAGATGAGTGTGCATGCCCATGATGATAGAATTAATGTTTACCCAAAATATTGGCAATAAACACTTGTTTAATTTCTATGTGACCAATGAGAAAAATAAGTTTAAATATCAACATCATGATTTATTTTTTTCATAATTTTTCAGCTTACTCTCGCAGTCATTCTCTTGGATCCTGTTCTCGACTCTTGCCTTAGGAGCCAGAGGCAGGGAGAAGTACGGGAGGTAGCGATTTTTAAAGTGTCGATATTCACATCGAGTCATTACATTTTGGACTCATATTGGATGTGAAAGCACGTGAAAAATTGTGCTATAAGACAACTTCTGATATTGTCAACAGATTTTGTGACTTAGAATAAATTTTTTGGAGCATGGCACAACAATTTATGTCTTATTATTGGTTTTCAAGAAATTTCCTACAAGGTTTATTGTTTTTAATACTAGGATCCCACTTTTATTTATCAAAAAGACATAATAGCACGGTAGTGAGATATGAAGGTTAAACCTTGAGGTATACTGTCCTCTGTTGTTCAATTGAACAATTACTACACTATTATCTAGACAGTACATAGATAAGAGTGGCGACTCATAACACTTTAACTGTTACGGCGAGTGTTTTCCCACTCGCCTTGTGTCAACAATCTTGTCTCCCTTTTTACTTCAATTATATAGATCAGAGACAATATAATGCGGAAGGGAAAAGTAATGCAAGACACCAGAATTTTGTTAACGAGGAAACTGCAAACCAACAGAAAACCCCCGGGACCTCGTCCAGTTTGAACACCC
>JAJJMA010232294.1:0-11548 GCA_023529015.1 Papaver nudicaule
TTTTTTTTCTCGAACAGACTTATATATAAAGCAAACTAGTTGTTCAGGTCAGTAACCTGACCAGAACCCAAATTGATGTAGCTTACACATGAATGCAAAGTAGCATTTTGCCCCTCTTCAGATGTAGAGGAAGCATAATCTAAAACAACCTTTTTTAACAATGGCTTACAGCTTAGCCTTACAGGTAAACAAATAAACTTTCTAAAGTAACAAAGAAGCTCAACACTTCCATCAATGTAATCATTTTGCACCGGTTTATCAGGGGATCTCCATTTCATCTTCAACATCTTCACCACCTCTTTGTCTTCAATAAGGATGTTGCAGGTTCGTTTCTTCCTCAATTGATGCCATTTCAGAGCTGCTAAAGCTCCCATGACCCTGCATTCTTTCATCTCCTTTACTCCGCAGTTGAAAGCTTGGTGTTCTTTGACGGCGCCTTCTTCATCTGTGATGATTAGTACAACAATGGCATTATAAGAGAAAGGGTTCCAGGCATAGAAACTATGGACAAAATACTGATCTGCCCGAGTTATGACTTCCATTTGGGCCAGTTGGGTAGGATTTGGTTGTCTGGTGAGGGTTGTGCTATCATAGTTGATATTGAAATCATTGAAATGGCTATGGATAAGAGCTATAGTAACAGCTGGTGGCTGTTGAGTGTTTTGGAAGCACATGAGGCATCTTGCCTTCCATACAAACCAAGCTGTAACCGCACAGAACTGACTGACATTAACATTTCTAATAGACGAGTTTGTTTTATCAGTTACCCAAGACTGGATCCATTGTTTAACAGTCAAATTTATGGCCCGATCTACATTATAGCCTAAACCAAACCAGACCGCCCTACTGTGAGCACAAAACAAAAGAACATGGCAGTCAGTTTCCGGCTCCATAAGGCAGAAACTGCAGTTTGATGGGATAGTGTTTATCCATCTGCTGATAGTATTTCTCACTGGAAGGATTCCATGCATACACTTCCAGATGAAGACCTGAATTCTCGGCAGAGTATGCAGGTCCCAAATTTGTTTCCAGACAGCCATGGTTTGGCCTACATTTTGGGTCATGGTGTTTCCACCTACAAGGTGAAGGTAGACAGATTTGACACTGAATTTACCATTTGTGTTTAGAGGCCAGTAAAGTTTATCTGGTTGATTTTCAGTTTTGTGTAGGTCTATAGCAAGCACATTTTCCACCACGTTTTGTGGCAGAATCTGTTTGATAAAATCCTCATTCCACTCTCTTGTTTCCGCATTCATTATATCACTTACATGATGCAATGTGTTTTCAATTGTTGGTGTAATGTCAGATTTTTCTATGATATTTGGATTGGTCAGGGGTATCCAGTTGTGTTTCCATAACATAATATCCCTTCCATCACCAATCTCCCAAGATGCAATATCTTGGACCATCTTTATTCCTTTCCACAGACCTTTCCAAAGCCAGGAGCAGTTAGTTTTTGGTTTTTCTAGGGTCAACAGTCCACTGGTCTTTAGGTATTTTGCAGATAAAACAATTGCCCAAAGGGCCTCTTTATTCTGGTACAATCTCCAAGCCATTTTGGTGATCATGGCTTGGTTGAACTTTCCATATTGTTTGAATCCTAAACCTCCCACACTTTTTGGTTTGCAAATAGAGGACCATGACTTGAGACATAGACCTTTAAGATTTTCTTGGTTGTGCCCCCACCAGAAGGCACGGTTTAAGGCATCCATTTTCTTTAGGACCGCCTTAGGTACAACGAAACACGACATTTGATATGTAGCCAGAGAGTCTGCTACATGATTTATCATGACTCCTCTGCCCGGAGGTGACAGAAGCTTGCTGGTCCAGCCTTTGAGCCTCCCTTTTAGTTTATGAACCAAGGGTTCAAAGCATTGGACTTTAGACCTATGTGTGAAAAGAGGGACTCCTAGATATTTATCATCGAGCGCAATACGTCTAACCTTTAGGATTTGAAGGATATCTCTAATCACACAATTAGGCACACACTTGCTAAAGAAGATTCCTGACTTGTCATAGTTTATGAGTTGCCCAGATCCCTTGCTGAAAGCATCCAATATTTTTACCAGATTTTTGCTTTCTTTCTTATTTGCCTTTGCAAAGATTAGACAGTCGTCGGCAAAAAGCAGGTGCGATATAGAGGGGGAAACCCTTGCAAATTTGATCCCAGTAATGAGTTTTCGTTTTTCCGCTTCCATGAGGACTCTGGATAGACCTTCCATGCACAATATAAATAAGTACGGCGAGAGAGGGTCTCCTTGCCGTAATCCCCTGGATGGTTTGAAAAAACCAGATGGGGACCCATTTATAAGAACTGCACTAGAGGTTGTAGAGATACACTGATGAATAATCTCAATCCATTCCTGGCAGAAACCCATTTTCCTCATGATCTTTTCTAAGAAGGCCCACTCGACTCTATCGAAAGCCTTAGACATATCTATTTTAAGGCCCATAAACCCTTCTTTCTTTTTCTTACTCTCATTTCTCATAGTATGGACAACCTCATGAGCAATTACAATATTATCTGCGATTTGCCTACCAGGGACAAAAGCCGATTGGAAAGGAGAAATGATTTTATCCAAAAATGGCCTTATTCTGTTTGCAAGCACTTTCGAGATAATTTTGTAGATTGTATTACAGAGGGAAATTGGGCGGAAATCCTTGGGAGATTCAGGAGCCTCAATTTTAGGGATGAGAGTGATGAAAGTTGAGTTAATTTCTTTCAGAATGTGTCTGGATTCAAAGAAACCTTGGATCATTTTAGTGAGTTCGTCTTTAAGTAGGAACCAGTTTTTTTGGTAGAAGATAGCTGGGAACCCATCAGGTCCTGGAGATTTATTGGGTTGCATGTCAAAAACAACCAATATCGGACCACCATGCAAAGGAGCTTCTTTAATATGTCTGTGAGAGGTTTCTCTTTCCTGGTCAAAGTTGGCCGTCTCTAAAATTGTAGTCAATGTTCTATCTAAATACTGTGTTCTTATTCAAATCTAGTTCTATAGAGTGTCTTGGAATGCGCGCTGAGTAATCTTTCTGCATCCTGGTTATCAAGGATCCTTCCCAAATTTCTTCAATGGTTTGCTAAGGTAAGTGAAATCTCCCTCTCAAGGATTTAACTAACGTCTTGAGTTTGTTGTGTAGGATTCTTTGTGTTTTGAACCTTCAAGTTGCTCTTTCGGCTCCCCCTTCTTTCTTTGTTCTTCTTCCTACTGTCTTTTCTCCCTTCAAGTCAGTATGGCGCTGATATTGAAAAGCTTCCATTTGGTTTCAAAATCTACTGTTCCTCTTTCTCTCTCTGTGCTCACCACTCCTCAAATCACCCTTTTATTTCCCTGTTAAAGTCCCTTTTGGTGTTGGTCTCAAGTTTTTGTTTCGTCATGATTCATCTTCAATTAGCTGTTTGGACAAATTGGTTCTCGAAATCCGGTTCTTTTAAGGCCTTCTGCAACAAATTTTGGTGGCTATTTAGCCTCCTCCTACCTGATGTTTTGTCATTGTGGATTGTCCCCTGGTTATTCAAAGTAAAAGAGTTCCTGCTATTTCTTCTTCTCGGCAAGATTTTCGGCTACTCAATGGAATCAATTCTTCTCTCTGGGGAAGAACCCGCTCATTCTTACATGCTATCTGATCATCAAATGTTAAAAATAAAAGAAAGAAGTTCTAGATTGGTTATCGGAAAATTCCACTGTGGCTACAAACTGAATCCTATCAAAGTCAAACACATTGCTCAAAGTATGTGGCAACTCCTTTACACTCCGAAGATTTCTCTGGTTACAAATGGAAAGGAGATGAATAGGTTTGTTTTTGAGCTCAAACATCCTGAGGATGTCAATTATGTCCTGCAACAACAATTCTACAAGCATGGCCAATTACTGATGTTGGTCCAAGGGTATCAATACGGAACTCCACCAGCTGACGCAGATCTGGATACCCTTCTTATCTGGATGCGTATGAAGAATTTGAGTCCGGAGATGTGGATTGAGCCTCTTCCTTATGATATTGCTTCACAAGGAGGAGTGTGTAGAAAGATCGAACTTCCATCAAACAGCAACCTTACCCTGCCATGTCCTAGAGGTTTAATGGCTCTAAACATAAACTCTAGGCTCTGGGAAGAAATTGAAGTTAGTATGGGAAATGAAGGTACGCTGATAGTTGAAACTGGTTTTGAAGATCTCCCCTATGGTCACTGCAAAGTGTGCCATTTAATCAATCATCCAAGGCAAAAATGTTCTTTTCTCGTAGAAGATGTGGTGGATGTAGCTGTTCAAGAGGAATTTGTGAGAGACAAAATGGATTTCTTTGTTGAAGCGGCTTCTCTGAGTGAGCAGATTTTATTTGAACCAAGTGTGAAGGCTGGGGAGAGGAGTGATACACCTCTTTCAGGTTTCGTTATTTCTGTGGGATTAGATGAAGATAGAGAGCTGCCCGATGTCATCATCCGCAAACTCAAAAGAGTGGCTGCTGATGATCATTTGATGCCTTCAAAAATGTTTAGATCAGCAAGTATATTAGAACAGGGAGGTCCAGGAGCTGGATCAAGTAGCTTCATGTTTATCCATGGTCCACCTGTCTCCATAGGTTTTGATCTCTCTTCTACCTCTCTTTTTAAAATTTCTGATAAGCAAAGAGAGAAAATTCCGGAGACTGCTCACTCTGGTTTCAAAGAGAAAACTATACTCTCAAGGGATATTACTGCTTCAACTGATGCTCCAGCTCCTGTGACGATCAACTCTGCCCCTATCTGGTTTGTGCAGCATGAAATTGTCCCTGCAGCCCCTGAGGTATCTGTCATCGGCCATGCTTTTCCTGCTCTCTGTCCACCGTCTTTTCGATCCACTTCCTGTACCCCCTCTGAACCAATTCACATCTCAACCCATGTCAAGCCCCACCACTCAAATCCTTCAGAAAGTGCAACTAGAGGAAGGCAAACCTTGAATCCTACTATCAGCTGCTCCAAGAGGCGTGATGAGAGATGGATCTTTGCATCTTCCTTAGCTGTTTTACCAGGGGAGGGATCCGCTGCTAGTGATAACCAGGTATGCTCTTTATCCTCCTTTTCTTTTCGATTTCAATTCCCATTTTTTTCTTTTTTCTCTCATTTGGATGCTTCACCTGCTAGCTTTTTGGATTGGTGTAGCCGTTTTGATTTTCAGTTTCATGTTTCCGTTTTAAGTGTGCTTCCTATTCCTGTTTCTGTTTATAATCGTCTTCTTGTTAAAATTGCCTGCGGCTTCATCTTGCCGAGGTTTTGGTCTTATCGGATTTTATATTTCTGTAAATTAGGGATTCAATTTTCTTTTTGGTGTCGCTTTTCGTCTGGGTTTGATTCTGGTAAACCAAAGTGGTCTTTGGTCGTTTCTGGGCTTTCGCTGACTTGCTCGGCTAAGCCCATAGCTTCGCTGTGTTCTGTTCAATTTTGTGCTGGCCATTGCACAATCCCGTGGGGCTCTGCTGTTAGTATGTCTCTCAATGTACTGTCTTGGAATTGTCAAGGAATTCGAAAATCTGCTACCCAATCTCATCTAGCCACCCTCATCCATGATAACAACCCTGATATCTTATTTCTCCAAGAAACAAAAAACCAAGAAAGGGTTGTAAGACCCATCCTAAATAAGCTTAAATACCAAAAAATGGTGATTGTGAATCCTACGGGAGTTATAGGAACAGCTGGTGGTCTTGTCTTGGCATGGTCTCCTAAAGTATCCATAGATGTTTTGCACACTACTGATAATCAAATAGATGTCCTTGTGAAATGCAGTTTAACTGATAAAATTTGGATGTTGTCGGGCATCTATGGGTGCCCTTATAGAGTCAAAAAACACATTAGCTGGGACTATTTCAAAAATCTTGCTAGATCTGTTGAGGTGCCCTGGCTAATCATGGGTGACTTAAATTTCACCTTAGCAAATAATGAACGAAGGGGAGGTAATGCTATTGACCCAGTGGAAGCAAATTTCTTTTCTCATCTGATTGACTCAGCGGAGCTTATGGATTTGGGCTTCATTGGATACCAATTCACATGGTCCAACAAGAGATCTGGTAGGGAATTTGTTGAGGCCAGACTTGACAGGGCTATGGTGAACTCGGAATGGTTTGATATGCATCCTAGGGCTTTGGTCTACCATCTCCCTTCAGTGAGCTCAGACCATAGCCCAATTCTCCTTAAAACTTCTCCTTGCTGGAAAGATGGGGCAAAACCTTTTAAGTTTTTTGGCTTCTATATGGAAGATCCATCCTGCTTCCAAGTCATTGAAGAAGCATGGAACATTGATCCAGAAGGGTCAGTTGCTTTCAAAATTGTGGAAAGGCTTAAAAATGTTAAAAAACTCATCAAAAAATGGAATAGAGATTATTTTGGGAACATTCAACATAATATTAAAAATCTTAATCACAATCTCAATCATGCAAAGAACAATTTGAGGCTCCCTGATAATAGCTCTAAAGTCCTGGAAATAAAAAATGAGTTAGAAAAATGGTACAATTTTGAGGAGGTTTTCTGGAAAACTAAATCGAGAGACAATAATATCAAACTAGGAGATAAAAATACGGGCTTCTTCCACTCCACAGCGACCTATAAGGCTCGCAAATTGAGAGTGGATGCGATTAAAAGAGAAGATGGAACCTGGTGCCATGATCGAATAGGGATTGTAGATTCTTTTTATACCCATTTCGCAAAAATGGCATCAACATCCAAACCAGAAGTCTCCGATCAAATTATTGACCTTATCCCTCCTTGTATAAGTGAATTGGATAATGTTAAGCTCATGAATACCCCTTCTGAATTTCAAAACCCTTTGGAACGGGCAATGCCCTTAACTTGAGTCCCTGCTTCCCAGGTTAGGGCTGTGCCCGTGTTTACAGAGTGGGCACCGCGGCAGCCCATGCGTTTTTGTATCGGGTCCCGCTAAATAAATTAAAAAAAACCTGTATCATATCATCGTCGTTCCTATACAGACTCATCTTCTTGCCCTAAACCTTCTTTCCATGGCTACCAGAACGGAACCAGAGGGATTCCTGCAAAGGATTGGTGATCGCTTCTGTCATACTACTCGGGAACAGCTTTCAAGAGATATTGACTCTGCCAAGGAAGAAATTTCTGAGGTTATAACAAAAAAGATAGATAAGCTCCTGGTCTGTCACCAAATAATAATTGCTTCTGGAATTTTTCTTGGAGGTATCTATGCATTCATATAAACAATTTCATCTCTCAAGTATTTGCTAGAAATTTAATGGTGGTTCATGAGGTCTAGTATCTTACTAGTAATTTAAGGGTTTTAATTCCCAACACTTGTGTGTGTTTTTGTTAAACCAATCAATGAAATTTAAATTTTTTTTACAGATTATAATTTCATGCCTTTCTTTCGATTTATTTTCGTTCGAATTAACAATTCTATCAATTTGATTAACCCTATTCGCCACCTTAATTCAGTATATGGGTACAGGGATTCTAATAGAAATTAAGAATTTGAGGTATATATGATTGGGGGTAAAAGGTTTACAGTTGGTTTCTAAATCCAGTCCATTACATGCGATTTTTATTTTTTAGAGGTTTACTTGAGCTTATTTTTCTGCTCAAATCTAGTAGTGGCAGAGTGTCTAGGTAAAAATGGCCTTCATCAAGCCTACCAAACTTGTCCCTGCACTTGAGGTATTCTTGACTAAAACTGTTGTTGTATTCTACCCAATGCTTTAGTTTATCCCGACAACAATTTTCTACTATGCAAGTTTTAATGTATGTAAGAACGCATAGCATGTCCAGCTGCTTTCACCGGGGCAACCGTTGTTGTTGCTGTAAAATACTCAATTGCCTAGAAAAGATAGCCCGAGATCTCCTCATTCAGTTTTAGGATTTTGTAAAATGTAATTTTGTTTTGTTCTCTTAGACGTGCTGCCGTCCTGGGTAAAAGGTTTTCAGTGGAGTTGGAGAGAATGGGACTGCAGTTCTCTCTCTCCCCGCTTCTACCTTCCGTCTATCCAATTTTAGCCTCAAATTCAGTCCATTTCATGCAATTTCTAGGGGTTTACTTGAACTTAATTTTCTCTAGTAGTTGCAGAGTGTCTAGGTAAAATTGCCTTCATCCAGCCTACCAAACTTGTCCCTGCACTTAAGGTGTTTTTGGCTAAAACTGTATCCTACCCAATGCTTTGGTTTATCTCGACAACAATTTTTTACAATGTATGTAGGAACGAATAGCATGTCCAGCTGCATTCACCAGGGCAAACGTTGTTATTGCTGTAAAATACTCAATTGTTGAACGCCCAGAAAAGATAGACGAGATTATGTACTCGTTAATCATAATGTTATACCTGATTGGTTGTACAGCATGTTAGACGTGCAGCTGTCATGGCTTTGAGTACGGCGGTCTACAACAAGCCAAACCTGATTAAGGGTCTTCTTCCAGGGTTATTGCCACTTCTCTATAACCAAACTGTTTTTAAGGTAAATCACAGCCAAGTGTATTTGATACATTGTTTTTGCATACTTCACTTTCTAATCAAGAGTTAAAGCATGAAACAAGCTAGAAAGAGAACAACCGGATAACATACAGTGTCAGCCTATCATACCTTGAATTGAAACTGCTTACATTTCTCTCCTTTCAAGTAGTTTAACATGTATGAGCTTTATCTTCTTTAACCGTCCAATTTAAGTGTAACGTAAGATTCAATATAGCTTTCTAATCAATTTAGTCAAACATAAATCTTTCTTGAAACATAAATCTTTCTGATGAGGCACCAATCTTGAGAAATGACTTATTATTCCTCCAGTATTCTACTTCAATGTGTTTCAAGTGAATGGCAGTAGTATAAATCGTGTGGTACAGGTATCAGCGTCTCTCTGATTTACTTGGGAAGGAGTATTTTGTGCATGCATATGGTCCTATTTATGCCCTATCCGCAGATGATATCGCCAGCTTGGTTGCCTTAAGAAACAACAGGCAAGTTCACTTGTTCCAAAACCAATAGAGGCACTTTTTTAAATTGTGGGATTTGGATTAGATAAAAGTATCAGCTTAGAAGGTGTGTCTATCATGAGTCATTCACGTTATCAAATTGAAAAGTCTTTGAAGGCCAGGATATTCTATTGATTGATGAATTATTTCGTTTATCTTAGTTGAAATTAAAGAAGAAGATTGTCCCTTCAATTATTGTCAGTTCCATTTTCAACAACGACAAAAGCACTAGCTTGCACTTATGCAAACCTGACACACACCTGGTCCATTTTTTGAGTTTCAAATTTTGAAATGTTCAAGTAGAAAGCACAGAACCCAACTAAACATGGTAAGGAACTCAGCTGACAGCTCCTAATTTGCTTACTGTTATTTCTCGCCTATGAGATTACTATAAGAAACAGAATTGTCACGATCCGCCTTTTGTAAAGTACTAACCCAGGGGGTTTTCTGTTAAGATGTCATTGATTTGTCCTGTTGGTGTTGATTGTCTCAAGTTCTAACTGAACAATTTGTTTGGAATCAGTTTCCAAATGTTTAGTGATGAAGATGTTACAATTGGCGCATGGATGACAGGTACGCTGATAGTTCTAGGTTCTTCGACTACTCTGCCATAATTTAGAATCTTAACTACACATCACCTGTTTCACTTTTTTAGCATAAGCGAATAAGCTTTTATAGGGGAAAATGAGCAAGAAATAAATGTCCAATAGAAAGCATTCTTCATAAGGGTTTGAAAAAGCTTCACAAAAGCTAAAAGAGTTGATACACTGGGTATGCAAGCAAAAAGTTGATTTCTTATGGTGGGTAATGTGGAATCCACGAATCTAGGTTTGCCTGATTAGGTTGTGATTATTCTGAATGTTTTGATTTTGTTTTTCAATCGAAGTGAGTTAATGTATCAACTTAACTATATTTCGATTTCCAGATTGTTACTGTCAGTTGATTATGGAGGTAAGTATACTTGACTTTATGCAATTCTATTTTGTATATGTCACTTCCATTATCCTCCAAGTTGGGTGCTAGCTATTCATTCTTGTTGAATTCAACGAAGGAGATCATTTAGAGTTGGTTTGTAGTATTTGCTTATGCAATTATTGGTTTTAAATTCAGCAACGGAGATCATATTGAGCTGGTTTGTTATCACCGTGTGCTGAACCATGATTTCTTATTGCAGGATTTGGTGCAGTTCAGTTGGATTTAGTGGAGTTCAGCAAGCACATTTAAGGTAGTTGTACCAGAAAAGAAATACTGCGAGAGACATATGCCTAGAGGTCGTAATCGTTCAAGAAAGCCTTTGGAAAGTCCTTGTCAAAATGCTTCGTCTTCTGGTACTACAAACAGTACCTAAAACCACTGACACCTTTGTTTTCAACTTCATCTTCTGCTACTACAAACAGTACTAACACCATTAACACCTTTGTTGTTTGGTGAGGGGGTATAATGCAATAGGCTCCACCACCACCAACACCTTTGTTATCTTCTCTTTTGATATCAAGATTTCTCATAAAGAGATTTCCAACTTGATTGTCTTTCTACTCCAGTAATGAATCTTTTATGGAACTCCTCTTTCATTATTTGACACTGCACAAGTTCACATTCAGATGTTACCACTTACCATTTTGCCTTGAGAGTTGAGAGCTAGTACATAAAGTTTTGTTTACAGTTGATTTCTAAATAGTATCCCGAATGGAAAGGCTCCTTGTCCATGTGCATAGTTTTCACCTCTTGAATGATTTCTAAATAGTAGAAATTACATACTTTTTTAATGATGGTTCTAGATTGAAATTTAAATTGAAACTTGCAATAGAACCACCTTCAACTCTAAAACAAACCCTTTCAATAATTTGGACCGAATCGTGCTCAAACAGGGGAAGATGAAATGAGGAAAACCGAGTCAGGTCAGGGTCAAACTGACTTGAGCGGCCACTGCAAGTCCGGGCTAAATTGTAAAATCGGTAGCTATCATCGAGCAGCCGATTATTTGACGATCCAGCGGCTGCTATCTATTGTTAGATCTTGTAAAATTAGAGCTTGTCAATGTATCCGTCCTCTTTAGTCTTTATATCCTTGCTTCTGCTCTGCAGTCTCGATAACTCTTAGAACATCTTATTCATCAAAAAACCTAAATCGTTTTTTCTTGTTCTTGTCGCCCTAAAGCTTCTTTTCATGGCTTCCGCAACCGAGCCGGAAGGATCTATTGAAAAGATTGCCGAAGAATTCTCTAAAATTACTGAAGAGATCAAATCTACCAGGGAAGTTGTAACAGAAAGGCTAGACAAGATCACGGTGTCAGCTCAAATAATTGTTGCTACTGGATTTGTATTCGGAGGAATCTGGGCATTCACATAAGCAATTTCTGATAAAGAGGATGGTGGATCATGAGGTCTAGTCTCCTCTCTATATGTCTATGTGTAAATTAGTAGTTTTAATTTGATGAACTCCCAATACTTTTGTGTCATGTTATTGCAAACTAATGAATGAAATTGAATAGTTACTGATTATAATTTCTTGTCTCCTTTTAATTTATTCTTGTTCAAATTGACTAGTGTATCAATTGATTAACCCTATTCTCCAACTGAATTCAGCATATGGGTATA
>JAJJMA010232299.1:0-11021 GCA_023529015.1 Papaver nudicaule
CACGAATAACTTAGGGGAAAAATAAATATCATACTTAGAAGGGCATACAGAAAGACCAGAAAGAGAAAAAACAAGCCAAAGTATTACTTCGGGGTGCACAGTCGATACAACAGAATAGATAGCAAACAACAAAATAACAAAACATAGCAAAATACTCCAACGACACTAACATAAAACAAACAGCATATCAATTTCCCCTATTCCTACGCCTACTCCGAAGTCCTCCAGCTACGGTACCACGATCTTCGTCAAGACCATCGAGCAGATCCACATCAATGATCGGCACATTGGCGGGAATAGCGGCATCATTCTCTTCGGGGATAGCAGCCTCCGGAATAAGATCATCGCCGATTACAGCTGGTTCATCGACCGGTGGAACAGGAATAAAAGTGGAGGCAGAAGGACTTACATCATCAGCCTCCTCTTTTACTTCAACCTTCACACTCATCTCTTCCTCAGAAAAGGCGAGATCCTCCCTCAACATCAACAAAATTTCTTCACTATGGCAGAGAAAAAATGATCTCGTTTCATACATACGAAAGTCATAGGAAGCACCACCATCTTCTCTCATCCTCTGCTCCCTCCTTTTCTCATCACCCCTTATGAGATTATCAAAAAGACGAATCACCTTATCAGGGTTGTTTTCCCTTCTAGAAGATCCAGCACTGGAGAAATCGGCTTCCATTTCCATTATCATTCGAATCTGTTCTCTCCGATTCCTTGGATCCATCCTACTGTTTCCTTCTTCCACGGGCGCCTTTCTCTGTCAGCCATCTCCTCTAAAAAAGACGAAAACAAAAACGAACAAATATTGATAAGGGCAAGGGAATATTTCACCTTTTATAGTAGTTCGAGGAACCACATAATCGTCAAAACATAATGAAGTTACAGACGTTACAATTCGGATTCCCTTGATAAACGCACCAGTACGTTAAGACGCCATAACTGTGCATTACTCAATAAAGCAGTCACACACCTTTTTGCAACTCCCCATGATACTATTCAAATTCTAGCAGTGGAGAAACCAACCGGTGGCACCATTTAAAACGGCCAAGTCGGCATACGACGCCTATAACACTTAAGACTTGACAAAATCAAAGTAATCCTAAAAAATATATATATATAAATGGTATCGAAGTCAAGCAAGCAGCGAAGCATCGAGGAAGGCGAAGCATATCGCAAGATAAAGCGCAAGCTAGGTCAAAAACTGACACCTGGAAATAGCACGAGGCGACAAACAGGCAACGCAAACAACTACAAAACAGGATACAATCAGTGGTCACAACCACGCTCTGCAGGAAAATCCCAAAATCTCAAATAAAAGCATAAAAGAACTCATAGCTGAAACAACAGGAGAGGCAGGCTCTAGGTCCGACTAACGCCCCGACAGCAAGGGACGATTTCTCGTAACGAGGGGCTGCCTCGAGACTTCGAACAAGCAATAGAGCAAACCAAACAAAGGCGGGAATATCCAGCAAAGAACCTTTTTGGGCGGGGCCGTTCGCCATAAAAAGTAGCTATGGAATCACAGGAAGGTCAGAGAAGCGTATAAAGCACCTCATCCAAGTGGCAGAGAAGCATCTAAAGCACCTCATCCAAGAGAGCAATTTTTCATGTATGTGATACTCAGGGAAAGAGGGAATGATAAATCGCACCCCTTAAATGCAGCTTCTATCAAAATCAAACTCCAGATCCTGCCAGGATGGGTAAAGTATCCCATCTGGCTAGGTATAAATACGAAGGCTACAATTCCAAAGCCAAAAAGGCTGTAACGCCGAGGCAAAAAACGCCAACGAACAATAAAGGCTGTAACGCTGAGGCAAAAAACGCCAACGAACAATAAAGGCTGTAACGCCGAGGCAAAAATCGCCAACGAACAATAAAGGCTGTAACGCCGAGGCAAAAACCGCCAACGAACAATTAAGGCTGTAACGCCGAGGCAAAAAATGCCAACAAACAAATAAAGGCTGTAACGCCGAGGCAAAAAACGCCAACGAACAAAAAAGGTTGTAACGCCGAGGCCAAAACGCCAGAAAAACAAAAATACCTCGTATAGCAGGCACAGAGCTGATGCTCGTATAATTCGTAAGGGCCCTACAAGTTATATGGCACGGTCCTCTACCCACAAGACACCCCGTTAAGCGGTGGGCACCGTGAATCAAGGCTACATCAGCTGATGATACATTCGTGCCCACTACCAAATGACCACGAGAACATCACGTTCTCGGGCGTCGAGGGGACGATAAATGGGATTAACACCTACCTATAGAGGAAGGTGGAACGCCGAGGCAGCTACTTCGTTCTCACAGTAAGTAGCGAAGTACGCAGCCGATTAAAAAACTAAGCCTAAAGGGGGGGGGGGGGGGGCTTTTAAAGATTTGAATAGGTCGAACTTTAGGCCGCGATAAGAGAAAAGTGCCATGTCTAAGCTCCAGCCTTGACCGACACTCCCCCATCGTGTTATTTTATTATTGAGAAACGGGGCACCCATTTTTAAGTTCCTACATTTACTTAGGCCAAAGGTTACCAAGGTGCCACCATGCCCTCCAAGGAAGATATGCAAATATCTTCGGTACCTACCTAAAGTATTAAGGCAAAGTGGATACCTACGCTATCAATAGCCAGTGTTTGCTTGAAACCAGTGCGAGTAACTCAAGGCCTTTGGGAAGGGTGATCCGTACGCCCCCACTAGGTTGGTCACTATCTCGTACATCGAAGTAAGCCCCGAAGTTGCACCTCGAGAAGCCATAAGAGCCATTTATAAAACATAGCCTTCCAGGCAGAAGGAGTAAACAGCAAAGTAAATACCACAGTAACGAAGGACGGAATCGCATCAAGAACAAAAGAAAACAACAAAAGTACAAATTTGATACCTAGAATACCAAAGCAGCATCAAGAAATCAAAAAAAAAAAAGAGGGTGGAAGAGGGAACATACTCCCCATTTTACATCTCCAAACAATCGTTCTACACAGTATCATCAGAATTAAAAAGCGCCTTGGGGATTACTTTGGGGCGAAACCAAAGGTTCGCTGCCATTTTTTATAAACAAAGGAGAAACCTCAGGATCCCTAGGGGCATCAAACTCATCCACCGGACCTCGAGCCTCGACATTAATCTTAGAACCTTTATCAGAGACATCAACGAAACCCGCTCCCTTCGGCCTATCGCCAGAAAGTTCGTTACTCATCTTTAGTTCTTCGTCACCACCCCCACTGCCTTCTTTTGGTTCTTCGCTGGCGATACTATCAGTCGTGTCCGATTTCTCGGGATCTAAATTACTACTCCCCATCTGCTTCAATTCAATAGATTTATCGCCCTCAATCCCAGCCCCAGCCCCATCATCATCATCGCTACCCATTTCTTCGAAATCCTCTTCAATCCTTGCTGCTCGCAACTCAGCCACTACTAACTTAACATCCTCGGACGAAACAAGATCTTTATCAGACTCCTGTAAGGCGTCAGGATCCTCTAATCCATCATGATAATAAGGTGGTCGCATGCCTAAATTCCTAAACAGGTATCGACCATGCCCGCGACTGAACAAAGCAGTACGCTCCGCCTCTCCTCGGATACGATTGTTCAGCTGCAAAACCTCTTCACCTAAAGCAGTAACATCCTTTTTCTCACACAAACCGCGAGACCGACGCAACTCCGCGTCGAGCTCTGAAGCTCGCTCCCTTTGAGTGTCAATATCTCGAGAATATTCATCTCGCGTGGTCACGACAGTCTGAAGACGTTCATTCAAACCCTTTACATCTCCTGAAAGTCTACCGTTCTCCTGCCGTAAAAGCTGATTGTCCTGGTCAAGACGAGAAATCTCAAGACTTTGGGCACGAATAAGATCCAGCAAGTACTTTCCATGATGTTTTTGCTGAAAAAGAAGCACGTATAAAATCAGAACAGCAAACAAAAAGCGCACAAGGCAAAGGCAATCAAGAAATAAACTCACAGCTTCAATGAATGATTGATGATGAGTAACCGCCGAGGCAAAAGAACTCCTATCCAAGGAGCCAGAAAAAACTCGGGCGAGAAACTCGGACACCGAAGGATCCAAAGGATGATTTTGAGGATCCCTCGCATGCGCCTTCAGATGATTGGCCAAATCATTGGCATATGGGCTAGCAAGAGAATTTTGCTCTACGAAATTTCTGGCCTCGGGATCTGTGCACGGCTGCTGAACAAAGCTATCAGGAACCGAAGGAGTACCTGCAGCAACTGACGCCGGTAAAACCAAGGAAGAGCCAATAAAAAAGTCATTGGAACCATATTCATTCAAGTTTATATCGGGTTGGCCAGGATTGGAGGCATCACCAATAGGGAAAGAAGACGAGGAAGGCCCCTGCGAGGGTGCAACAATTTGGGAAGATGGCATACCAACTGGTTCACGACGAAAATCCTTTCCCTTCCTTAACCTCTTAAAAACGGGTGTCTCATCTTCGGTCTCCTCATCATCCACCTCCTCTACAAACGCAGTAGACGGATTAGCTAAGACTTCGCTAGCAGTTTCTGTGCAACGTTCGTTTGATAGCATGGCAGGGATAGTAGCCTTCACGCCTTTCTTCTTTGAAACCACAGTAGTGCCCCTTCTCCGATTCGGGTCACACAAGGAAGACTTCGCAGTGCCATCATCGACGGTCAGCACATCGCTCTGCTGAAAAGCAGTCATTTTGTCAGGTTCTAAGCAGAGGCAGATATCCATACCTATCGCATAGCTGAGGCAGGAAGTGTTTATCACCTGACCAATTTCCCCCTTCCCAGGAGGTGCCGACCTCGAAGATCTTTTTCTCTTCTTCGGATCATCGCTTCGGTCTGAAGCTCTCTGGCTTTTCAACTTCTCTTGCCCCGCTTTCTGAAAAACAAGAAAACATATGGATAAAATAATCCAAAAGGAAAAATAATCAAAGGAAATTCGACCACATCTTCCCTCAGTTTGCCCTGAGCAATCTTTTCTTGGGACTTCTTACGCTCAGCCTCGGAAAAGTAAATTCTATAGAAATCAACAACAGGGAAATTATGCCCATCCTCAAACTTCGTACGCTCGACTCTTCCCTAATTGTCCTCATAGCCATAGAGGACGGGACCTTCGATGAGCACAGGCTTTGAAAACCACACCTCATCGCTAGAATGACGAAGAAGCGTGTTCGTTTTGGACCCAGAAAGGTCTACGTCACCCAAAGCATGAGAAGAATCGGCCACTTTACCTAAGCTCACACTCCAGGGAGCCTTCTCTTTAAGCAAAGTTTTCTCCACCTTGTAATACTTAAAGAAATTATCGGCGGTCCAAAAATCTGAAGAACGTTTAAGCCCTTCGGGAAGTTCCTCGTAATAATACGACCTGCCCTCCGAACGAGCAACCCATTCGCTGATAACCTGAATAGAGTTTCCATTTAATTGCATCACACCACAGGGAGGGTTGATTTTGGAATAAATCTCATAAAAAAGAGGATTGGACGGATTATATAAAGGGATAGGAAGACCGGTGCCGAGTTGTTCGCCGGAAACGATCAACCTTGTACTACCGCACTTTTGAGTAGAAAGCAGTTCAGGGGACAGAATCTCCTTACCTAAACTTTGATAAGGAAAAAAAGACTGATTAAACCCATAAATACGTGCCCTCTCTTCCCAACCGATTTTCTGAGGATCCGCCGTTTTGTGAGGCAACACCTTGACGGAAGAAGCACTTGCAGAAGCTTGAGGTAGAAGAAAAGTTAAAAAGAATAGCAAATAAAGACCAAACCAAACGACGGGGACCAAAGCTTCGAAAGCTTACCATGATCAAAGAAAGAATACTGTAGAAAGATATTCAAGCGCCTCGGAAAACGATAAAGAAAGAAAAGGAAGGAGGGGGAAGAAGAAGCGAGAAAAAGCAAATTTAAATAGGAAAGGATGGAACCGATGCAGTAGGTAGCCGGTAAAAGAAAGGCGAAGGATTCGAAAAGTACTCGAGGTTACTTGTGTCAGTTAGAGAAACCAAAAAGGGGACACGTGTCGAAGAAGGTGCAACACCAAGGGTTTTCTTCTCCAAACCTCCTCGATCTATGGACAAGAAAAGAGGATAAATGTAGAGGGTAAAAATCCCTCGGGACACGTGTCGTAAATCTAAGGAGTAGAACCGCACCAGAGGAACAACCAGCAAAGCCTCGGACCAGCCCAAAGAGGAACGAGACCAAACGCGGCGAGTGAAGACTCGGAAGAAAGATATTCAGACCACACCAAAGGACCGAAGCCCCCAAGCCATCTTCGGAGTACCACCGAAGGAACCGCCTTACTCGACAAGGACTGACACCACCACGATTGAGTCTCTTGTCTTATTAGCTGTATACCACCCAAGCTCGTCCTATATAAGGCGAGCTTGGAGAACATTGTAGGGGTTGGATTCTTTTGGGTAGAACCTAAGCGGCAAGAGTGGGATTAGGTCTGTATCTCCTCTAGCTCCTTAGGGTTATAATCCATGTAGTCACAACATTGAAATATAAATCTTAACATATTTAGTCTTTGATTATTGTCATTGATGCATCTTCGGTATTGTTCTTATGATCTTCGTACCATGAAATCATGTAAAATAACTGTATGTATGGGTGATGGCTGTGGTACCTCATGTACCTATGCAGATTTTCAACTCGTACATTTCTAACCTTTAGCGAGGACGTTATGATTTATCAAGTAGTAAGCTTCGGTCTTCGTCTTCATCAGTCTTCGTCTCGATTACCTAAAACTATCCTAGTCCGAGGTTGTAGAGTAAACTTATCAAGGATTTTGTTTTTGTCACATAAACTTGACAACTGACTTGAGATAACAATATCAATGGGTTCAACTGAGCAATGCTCTAACAATAAGTTCCAATTTCCTCCAAGGTTTTTAGTTTCAATCCTAAAGGTTTTTCCAAGTTCGGAGAGTAGGTGACCAAGCGAGGCGGTTCCCCATGCGTACTCATCAATTTTGGTGAGATCCTTCAACAACTGCAGATAGTTTGTACTCACCAAGTTCCCCGTGTTGTCGGGAAAGATGAGGGCCCCAAGATGGTACAAGATATAATCCCCAGCGGTATGCCTCACTTTTGTCTCGGATATAACTTGACTCCTTGATTTTTCCAAGGTTCCTTCAAACTCTTTCTTCAAATTCGTCAACTTAAAAAATCTTATCTTGTTATGTTTGAGGTGGCCCCCAAAGTCTTTTCCATCCACCTCTTTCACGACTCTACAATATTCGAGCTCAATTTTCTGTTCATCCCAACCAAGGACATCATATGCAATAGAATAGATTTTATCTTAGTCCAAATCTTTAAAACCATCTTCCACTAGTTTTCCTCTAATCTTGAGCCTTTGGATGTGTTTGGGAGCATCGGCTTCTATACCAACCGCACCGAAAGGCATGTGGAATGTTTCGGTCTCCGGTTGAAACCTTTCAATGGCGAACAAACATATTACCATATCATTCTCGGGCATACGATAGTTGATTGCCTCCCATAGACCGGAAGCTTTCACAATATCCTTTACCCCTTCCACCTCTAAGTCAATACTACATTTGGCCGCTTTTTGTGCTCTAAGTAACCGGACTGCATTTGCAGTATCCTACAACCCAACATAATGAAATGAATTGTCGTCAAACAAAAAAAAAACTAAGAAAGCAAAAACATAATTAAATGAATTGACCATTGTCTCTCGGTCGATACACATACCTTGGTCTGATATATTACGGAAGCATATGACTCCGTGTAACCAATCAACACTTTACCACCATCACGTGGAAGACCATGGGGTTTCCCGTCGCTTCTAGGGCTTATTAACAACTCTTTTGAAGGAACATTACTCTTTATCTTACGAGGAGTAGCAACTACCTTCTCTTTGTCTTTTCTCGATTGTTGCGGTACTTCTTCATTAATTTGTGCAACATTAACATCTTCTCTCTCCATAGACAATGGTTCACAGATAGAAACGACACCCATCTATTTGAACCTTTTCTCGGCACCCAAAGGTTTACCACCATTGCGAGGATCTGGTGTTTCCCTTCTCTATTCGGGGAAACTTCCATTTTCTTCTTACTACCCCTAAAGAAAACAATAATACAACAACACTTCGCTCATATTTGTTATAAATTCAACTTAAAACACACAAATTCAACTCATACAACTATACATTCAACACCGAAACACATGGATTCAACACATTAAGCATTACACACAACAATTATTCACAGTTGAGCACAAGTTGGAAAAGTTGAAAAAGTGGGAGACAGTTGCACATTCGGCCTCTGTCTGATGGGTCAATTTGGGGGATGAATACACATTCGGCCTCTATCTGGTGTTACAATTTGGGCAAAAAATAATAATTGAAGGCAGAATACACATTCAGCCCTCAAAAAAATAAGGATTTAGGGGCCGAATTGTTCTTCGAGCTCATGAACAATGGAGCATTCGACCCCTATTCTGGGTTTTTTTGGGGGGCCGAATATACCTCTGGAAATGTTTTTTTTTCTTCTAAATCAATCAAATCAACACTCCAATCAACACAATACATGATGCAAACACAACAATCAACAAATAGGATGAATTGGGTTTACAAAATTACCTTCTAATCGCGCCCATATCCTCTTTTCCACGCTCAACTCGATTTCGACGTTGAACTTTGGGAAGGGTGGGTTCAATCGGATTAGATGGGGGTTTTGGTTGATTATTACCTCGACCCGCTTGTGATTTCGACCTCGTCATCTTATATTGAACACACAACGATTATTTTTTGTTTAACCGACGAGTTACGAAGAATTGACGATGAATTTGCGAGGAATTCGGGTTTTCAGTTTGGAAGAAAAAATGAGAAGAAGAAGAAGGAGAGCCGAATGGAATGGGAGAAGAAAACAAAGTTTGTTTGGTTTAGAGGATAAGATTAAGTTTATATATGATAATTTGATAAAGGATAATCTAGTAATTTATATTGCTAATTGAGGGATAACTTAGACAATTGTTACAAAGGGTATTTAGGTAATCAACATAGTGGGAGGGTATGCAGATTTTTGAGAGGGCTTAAAGCACATTTCTTTCCAAAGCCTATTATTTTATGCAAATAAGCCTAACCTAAAATTAGGCTTAAGCCCAGGTAGAAAATGGTCAAGCTCGGTCCCTGCTGAACTTCTAGCTCGGCCACTGATAGTGCTTGCTTTAAGGGAGTAAGAGTATAAAGCTTGATAAAGGAGTAGGATGGCACGTGAAGACCCACATGATCAGTTAGAGAAATGAGGAAATTAAACAATTGTCCCTCAATCGGTCGGGCCTTCACAATTATCCCTCAAAGGTTAAATATGTTGTGGGCCGGTACTCGGAGGAAATCGGATTTTCATTTAATACCAAATTTACCCTTCCATATTAATTAACAAACACTCGTTCTTTCCGTCTTTTTTCAGAGAGAGATTTTGAAATCTGAGAGAGAAAATTGAATCCAGAGAATTCGATTCTGAGAGGGAGAAACCGATTCAAAAATTAGGTTTGAGCTTCTGAGATCATCTCATCTTCTCCTTTTTCATCTTCGGTATATTTCAGAAATTGATATTTTGAGAGATTAGGTTTGAATTTCAGTTTTTCTTTTCATTTACAGTTAGATATATATTTAGATCGAGTGATTTGATTTTCGTTCTGTTTTTCTCAAATTGAAGATTCAGAGATGTGATTGAAGCATGAAGAATTACAGATTCTTAAGTTGATTGGAGTTGAAGAATTTACAAATTCTCGAAAAAAAAATTGAGATTAAATTTGATTTGATTCTTCTTCAAACAGGTACCGTTGTTGTTAGTTTTCGTGATTTGTTGTAGTATATACCTGATTTGTAACGCTGATTGTTTTTAATTGATTTTGATTCAGATCTGATTTTTAGAAAATTTAGACGAAGGTGGTGTAATTTGATAATGATATTAAATTAGGATGGTGGTGGTGGATGTATATTGTGCCGAATTAAATTAGTTGATGGTGGTGGTGGTTGCAGCGGTGGTGCTAGACTAGAGTTACACAATTATTATGAGGTAAGTTACATAATTCCTGTTGCATTTTTGTGAACTTGAATTGATTAGTTTTATCGAATTATCATCTAAGAACTTATTGTTGTTTTTTTATAAGTAGTTTATAAGTGAATATAAATTTTGGAATCGAATAAATGAGATTAAAATGCCAGAATTGCATCAAATTTTAGTAGTTTATGCAACGATTATATTGTCTGGTTGGTGTGTTTTCTTGTGAACTGCTAAATGGGAAATGTATATCCTGATTCAGGCTAATGTTTCATTCATTTAGCTACAGGGAATTCAATTACCTTTACTACAGTGGAAAACCAAAGTCTTATTGCTAGTAGAATACATGTTGGGCAGTGATTGTAATATGTTCCATTTGGTATTATCAAAAGAAAGAAAAAAATCAAACGAGTTTTGAGGTTGTAATGCACTACAGTGCAATATATGTAATGTGATAAGGTGTCAGTGATAAGAAATGGTAGTTGATTTTTTTTTGTTCACATCATAACCGATAAGTATTGAGAAAAACGCAGGAAATTAGCATTTGCATTAAGATAGATCATTATAAGCGTTTTCGGTGTGTAGTTTTGTATGTAGTTAATTACTAATGGTTTTTTAGGTGTTTTTGGTGTTGCTGGTTGGTGATGTTTGGCATGTTCTTAATGTAGTTTTTGTACTGGACTATCATGAATGCAATGCGTGCATAGGAAAAAAATTCTAAGTAGATGTGTTTTCCATAAGAATCAGCAATTTGGTCTCCTCCCACGCATAACTCTTTTACCTTCTTGCTTTTCTCTTGCGACTGTTTGTGCAGTTCATTTATAAGTTCAGGTTAGATGATTTATTATCTTTAGGTTGTAACTGTGACTTAGAATGAAAAGATGGTGTGTCTGCAGACCATGCTTTATTATTTGAGCTGCGACATATGCTTGGTACACTTTTATTTTTTTAATGTGGTCATTAGACAAACTGTCGTCAGTACAATCTCTACCATTTCTTTCCACGTAATTTTGGGGGAGATTAAAAA
>JAJJMA010232325.1:0-12565 GCA_023529015.1 Papaver nudicaule
TTTCTTTCTATTCCACTCCCACATTTTAGCTTTAACATCTTCACGGAAACCCAAACCAACTTGAAACTATTAAGAAATAATTCTAAATTTTCTTTGTCTCTTCATAATGTAAAAATAAATGAGTGTTTGTCTCAGCAGCCTTCTTGTACATAATGGAACCATTAATCATTATTGAATTTCTTAACCAGCCAGCGTAGGGGCCGCATCATAGCAGAGAGTCCAAATGAAGAATGATAGCTTTTGTGGGATTTCAGAATTCTAAATACATTTATGAGGGAATTTGATGAAGCTTTCTATTTCCATAACATTGTAACAAGAAGATCGAGACAGTAAAAGAAGTACTTGGATTCCATTTTAAGTAATCATCCCCATAGTCTGTTATAATTGGATTGTTGACCATGAGTAACAGATCAACAACCCCAACTACTTCCGTTGAAATACCAAGCACGCATCGTTTCTGCAAGCACAATCTTTTCTTTGGCACTAGCATATTTTGTTATATAAATTCCTTAAATATTTAAGAAATAAGTCAATCAGTGAAAAGTCACCAACCCATTCATCTTGCCAGAATTTTACTATCACCTCTGAGAAGCTGAATTGAAATATGTTGTATGAAAAGTGCTTTTTGATTTGAAAACGCCATCCTATAAGATTTTGCCGATATGTTTATTAAAATCACAGGGAATTAAAGCATTTGAGTTCCCACCAAATTTCCGCTGAATAACAGTTTTACAAAGAGCTTTATTAACAAGTCTAGTTTATGATGCCAACACCACCTCTTTCTTTAAGAAGACACAATTTCTGCCAACCAACCCGTCCCTTCTTAGATTTAGAATTAGAAGAGACCCACAAAAATGACTATATTCTATCTATTTGCTTCTTAACTGAAGAAGGCATCTGAAATAAAGACAAGTAGTAAATATGCAAACTAGATAACACACATCTGATAAGCACTAATCTAACTCCCTGAGAGAGATATCTTTTTTCCCAATTACTCAACCTCTTATGAAATCTATGAATAATAACCTCCGTACAACTGCAACTTTGGATTTACTTCCCAAAGGAACACCAAAACAATTCATATCACAACTGTCTGCCAATTGAGCATCCTGAACAGGCACAAGTGCACTCTCCTGAAAATTAACTTTTTAAGCCTGAAATAAATTCAAAACCTAGGAGTAAATTTTTTAGGTTAGTGACATGTTCTTCACTATTATCAATGAACACCATTAAGTCATCTGCAAATTGCAGTTGATTGATTTCACTGCCATCTACAACAAGTTTGAATCCTTGAATAAGCTCTAATGCAGAAGCTCTTGTAATCATGAAAAAAGGAACTTCAACAACCAAAATGAAAAGAAATGGTGATACGAGATCATCGTGCCTCACTCACTTGCCACTTCTAATCAAATCAGACTATGAACCATTCAGAGATATTACAAGCCTGACATTTTTGATGCACCTGTGGTCCAATTTCTTCAAATGTTTCCAAAGCCAAATCTTGCCATGGTGTCGTCCAAGCAGCTCCAATTCAAGTTTTCAGAAGCTTTCTGGAGATGAACTTTAAACACCAAACCAGGAATCCCCATTCTTTTTCTTGCATCAATTAGCTCAAATGTTATTAAAAAATCATCTGTTATCCGCCTTTCATCTACAAAGGTCCCTTGAAATTCAAAGTCAATAGTAAACATAACTAATCTAATTATATCAGCAAGGCACTTATAAAAGATTTTATAAATCCCTCCAATGAGGCTTATAGGCCTATGTAGTGATTTATTGAAGTTGCACCCTCACACTTTGGGAAGCAGAATAATAATTGCACAGTTCAGTCTCCAATCCATGTTTCCTGTATTTTCAAATTCTTTAAAAACATCAATTAACTTAGGTTTGATAATATCCCACATAGCCTTAAAAAAACTCCATGATGTAACCATCAGGTCCCAGAGATTTGTAAGTGCCAAAATTGGCAATAACATGCTTGATTTCATCTCCCTCCAAAGGTTTCTCAAGCATAATGTTGTGCTGCGCACTAAGAGAAGGAAGCATAAGATCATCAAAATTCGAGGTCTAAGAATAATATCCACAATAAACAAATCCACATAATACCTCTTTGCCCACTGAACTGTTTGAGTTATGGGCATCCATACGACAACTTCTACAAACAGATACTTCCATCACATTTTTATATGAGGAAAAATAATTCGGATGCCCTGGAAACAAGCGTTCGTCCTCCAATTGCAGTTGCTTCTTTTGTAGACCAAGGTTTGTAAACGTCAACTATTAACCTGCTACCTCTCCCGCTTGCTTACCAATCTCCGTGGACTAAACACTGATGAGTTTTTTTTATGGTACGACAAAATCAAGCAATGGGCGCCATAGTCTTTTGACCTAAATCATCCTTAAATGATACTACTACATTACTGTCTGTGATGACTTGATGCCTTTTTCATTGGACCATCAACTACTGTGTAATTAGGCCACTAAACCAACTGGCAAATCAAATCTAGGAACTTCAGTTTACCAAACCCAGTGAACAAAAACCACAGGAGACAGCAGCACCTATGTTTTGGCAGCATACTTCATAATGGGCTGTTTGAAACTCATGTAAGTTAAATTGGTTATTAGTAATAGTAACTGCTAATTTACAGTGTAACCAGCTTTGTCCATTGCTTCATGAACGTTACCATCCAAAGTGATCCAACACGATATCACAGCACAGTTATATCGCATTATCCTTAGTTCCTTACCACTTGCTGGCAAGATGCGTCCAGTCGATTGTAATTTGTCTATCACTAAAAGTGCATAAGTTTCCAAATAGACATGTAAAATGTGTCAGTCACTGTTTCTATCTAAGGGTGTCCTGTCCGTGCTTCTTAAGTTCTCATATAGATTTGGGTAAACAAAGCTATTCCCACGGCATTTATTACCACACACCACACATAAAATCAAAAGGAGTCCACTTCCAGTAAAACCTGAAGTAGAGGAGTATTCTAAACACTCACTATCTGAAAATTACTTGCATACAGATGATGATCACTACTACTTCACAACTAGTAGTATAAAATTAACTATTTCCCCTTCCTCTGTGTCTCTCTTTCCTCTTTTATTCATTCTCTCTCCCTATATATAAAAAGGCAGCTAAAAAAAATAATGGCGGTTGTATTTATTGTTGATTAATAGACTAAGGAAGAAGAAGAAGAAGAGGAGAAGAAAGCAGCAGCATCAGCAGAAGCAGAAACAGTAGCAGTAAGCAGTTGTCTTACTGTTGTTACCCAAAAGTTAGAGAAAAAAAAACCTGAAAAAGGGGGCAACTTTTTTCAGTATAATATCAACTGTTTACTTCATTCTTCTTTCTCAGATATCTAAAAAACCAGTCTTTGATTTGGAATTTGTGCTTCTTCTTCTAAATGCTCGATTCATGACAAGTATAAACTGAATCTTGACTCACTTATTTTCTTCTTCTTTTGTCTTGGAAGTAGAGATCTGTGGTATCTTCTAGGGTTTAAGATTCAAATCTTTCGTTATCTCTTTCCAAATCTTCATTTTTTTAACGTGGTTTGCACTTCAATGCTTCATCTTCCTGCTGCTAAGTTATCTTGTTTAGGTTGAGATCTACAGATTTGTTTCTTGGAGGTTCCCACTGCTTAAAAGGTTTACATTTTTTTCTTGGTTGCTCTAAAGATTCTGAGTTTGAAACCCTAACTTTTACTGTAGAAGTGGAAGAGGGGAAATGTGTTTGATTTTGGGTTGAAATTTCTGGATATTATTAGGGTTTGGGGGTGGAAGAATAAACAGGCACGGATGAGGCTAAAAAGAAGGATTTCTTTTAGAGAAATGGGATTCGGATGAGTGTTTTGGTATAATTGAAGATTTATTTGGGGATTTAAGATTGTTAATAAAGAGAAAAGTGAAGTCATGGTGGGGAATTTGGTGACGTTGGAGAGGAGTTTTGGATTTGGGCATCAACTTGTCCACATTCTAAAACATTAGTAAGCAGCAGATTTTGGTATAGACTGAGTTTTCAATATGAGGCTGTCTTCTTCTGGATTAAATCAGCAGAATCAGGAAGGTAAGCCCCACAGAAAACCATTTTTGTTTTATTTTTTTTTGGCTATTCAGTAAGATTTCTCGAATTGAGTTAAGATTGAGATCCCTGTTTTTGAACTCTGAACGTAGTTGTATGATTCATAAGTGAATGGATTGTGCTCCACCACACTTAATTGCAAAAGACTTAGTTTAATACTTATGGTTGTTGCTCTATTTCTTAGATTTAGGAAACCCCTGTAATTTTAACTCCTAATTAAAGACACAAACTAGTCCTACGGAATCGCAGCTCTGCTGTTTGGGGCTTTAGAAGTTTAAACCCTTAATCCCAAATGTTTGAAACTCAATATTTGAAAATCTCTACTTATACGGAGGCATGTCCGTCTTAGGAGGTTGCTTTGGTTAAATAAAATCATAATATTCCACCGTGAAGTCGATGTTGTCGGCTTGCTTGGAAGGCTCCCACTTCAGAGTTTTGGGAGTCCTTCCACAAAGGCGACCTTTAGTCGGCTAGGTACCCTTTTTTTTTTCTTTTGTCCAACACGTGCACTAATCATTTACTTGATCAGGTGTAATTTTTTTAAGGTTGCAGAACTTTTTAGATTCAAACGAGTTTCTGCAGGTGTCTAGAGTTTTTTTTTTTAAAAAAAGGATATCTTTAACTGTTCTAATTGTATTATAGCATTTATTTTGTGACAATCTGATGTTTGGATCATTTTATGTAGCAGAAAAGAGATGTTTAAATTCCGAACTTTGGCATGCATGTGCGGGCCCACTTGTTTCGCTACCTGCTCTCGGAAGTCGTGTGGTCTACTTTCCTCAGGGTCACAGTGAACAGGTTAGTACACATGCTTGATACATTTCATAATGTTCCAACTCCATATGGATAGAACTGAAAGTCTGTGTACTCGACATCCGTCAGACAAATTCTAGATATAAGAGGATATTTGTTTTGTCACTGTTTATTGCTCCTGCAATCAAATTCATCATCACACCATACTTGAGTTGATTATAGTGTTAAGAGTTGTGTGTTTTGCAGATTAAAGTTTCAATTTTTGCTAGTATGATAAAAATGGTAGAGTAATTATGATAAAAGTTGTTGCTATTACAACTGGGGAGCACGTGGTAAAGTTACTTTGCATTTTAGTTTGCGAAAAACCTGAAAGCTCACTAGGTTCATTCAAGTTTTAGCTTACAGGATACCCCTGTTCACATGCGTTCCTTGTGAAAGATTTTCCTTCTCACATATCTGCAACTGTTCCAGCACTCAACAGTTTATGACATCGGGTGGTCTTTCCTTCCTCGTTATATTCTTGATCAGGATTTTATAGTACTTACAAAATTATTATAAGTCAAAAAGCTGGTTTCTTACATAATATTCTTCATAGGTCCTTTATGATTTGTTTTATCATACATACTAAACGCATGACCCAAAGTATGTTATCATTGTTATAAATTTCATAATTATAATCATAATCAGCCACATTTTTGTGCAGGTTGCGGCATCAACAAACAAGGAAGTTGATGCTCATATCCCAAATTACCCGAGCTTGTCTCCACAACTAATTTGTCTGCTACACAATGTGACTATGCATGTATGGATCCCGGTCTGTCATTTTGTCTCAGTATTATAAGCTGCACTTTTTGGTCTCACAATTTGTTGAATTCCAGGCAGATGTGGAGACAGATGAAGTATATGCACAAATGACCTTGCAGCCATTGAGTCCGGTAGTCCGTTTTCCAGTGCTTGTAGTTTTTATGGTTGTTTACATGTCAAATTTATTTTCGAACTTATGTTATGTTTTTGTTTATTTTTGTAGCAAGAGCAAAAAGATACTTATTTACCTGCAGAGATGGGTACTGCAAACAAACAGCCGACAAATTATTTCTGTAAAACATTGACTGCAAGTGATACTAGTACTCATGGTGGTTTCTCTGTTCCTCGACGGGCAGCCGAAAAAGTGTTCCCTCCACTGGTATGGCACTATTTCTAGTTTGTAACTTCATTCTTATACGACTCTTCACATCATTGATCTATATACACTATGTAATATTGCATTATGTCAATTTTTTTTCTGCTTTTTTTTGTGCTTCAGGACTTCTCCCAGCAACCTCCTGCTCAAGAGTTGATTGCTAGGGATCTTCATGACAATGAGTGGAAGTTCAGGCATATTTTTCGCGGTATGGTTCACCATAGTAAACATAAAATAGCTAATTTTAAGAATCACAGACTCCAGTCTATCAATGTACAATTGCAGAAAACCATATACAGGTGACGAAATTGTCAATTTGCAAGGTGCCAAACCTCGGCAGGAACCTATGAAGGCATATATTTTACGTGTGTGGAAAAACAGTACGTAATCCTGTTAGCACATGCCACGGCCTGTGTGCCAGTGTTGTAAACAGAAACAGTGGCCAGATGTGTAATGTCGCACCATGGTGCTGTACAAGAAAGTTGATATATGCCTTTCATAGGTAGCTTGTCTTGCCTTGAACCTCAGGCACATGCCTGCTCAGTATGTCCTCACAACACGTTTATGTGCTCCATAGAAGCCACTTTAAATGTGGCTTAGGTCCAAGCGTTGTGCTTCCATAAGGCATACTCTTCTTAAACAGTAGGCTAGCCTTTTGAGATACTCCTACCATTCTTAGCTTTAAACATATTTTAAATGAAACTCAAACATTGTTACCGAATAAAATGGGTAAACCGAAACTTGTTGATCTAGCAAGAAGAAATGCCTGCATTTGGTAGCATAAAAACTCTTGATTTCCTTATTCTTAACATTAAATTCGTCAGATTAGTACTATTCTTGGTTGTAACGTCTAAAGAGTAAAAAATTGGTTACCGGTTGTGTATTCAGTGTTATGGATGATGTATGTGCTGGGTTACATTTGTTGGAGGGTACAACTTTGTGAGCGCATGCTGATGTGTTCATGTTTTTGATCTGCTTGTTCTCGATTAATTCAAGTCTCTATACCTTAGAAGGTTGAACTTTTGAAGCTTGTTAGGTTTTATATTTGTTTTCTTCGCGCTGCAGGTCAGCCCAAAAGGCATCTCCTTACTACAGGGTGGAGTGTTTTTGTGAGTGCAAAGAGACTTGTTGCGGGTGACTCAGTTCTCTTTATTTGGTAGGAGCATTCAGAGTACACCTATCCTAGCTCTCTTATTCATCGTCAACTCTTCCTTCATTACTTCTTTATATTATTTCCTGGACCAAATAATACATTAGTTGATCTCAATCATTCTGTTCTCACCAGGAACGAAAAGAATCAGTTATTCCTGGGGATCCGGCGTGCTCATAGGCCACAGACTGTTATGCCATCTTCAGTTTTATCAAGTGATAGCATGCACATAGGGCTCCTAGCTGCAGCAGCTCATGCAGCTGCTACGAATAGTCGATTCACTATATTTTATAACCCAAGGTGGCTTTCTGTAAATAATGAGCTTCAGCAGATTGTAATTTTTTTTATTACTACTATATGACTTTTTAATTCTTGTAAATTTTTTATTATTTTGATTTCAGGGCTAGTCCTTCAGAATTTGTCATACCGCTAACCAGGTTTGCCAAAGCTGTCTATCACACCCGAGTTTCTGTTGGGATGCGCTTTCGGATGCTGTTCGAGACGGAAGAGTCAAGTGTTCGACGGTATATTTCATATGCTAAGTTTGTTTGGTACTTTTTGAGTTACCCATAGTGTACAGGGCTGTCAGTATATCCTAACAGGTCTGGAAATATCAGGCAACATGTATGTGTGCCTATTAGCGAATCTCCTCGGCCAAGTTAATTCTCCACTTGATTAGCATCTTAGTATTATAGTAAAATGCCCAGCCGATTGACATCACACAAATGAGGTTTCTTGACCGACGTTGCAGCATCTTTGAGTAGCAACAATTAAGACTTCTTGGATTGATTATGTTTCTCTGCAACATCAGTTGTAAACCAAAGCTGGGGTTGTCATATGTCTTTCTACACTAAGAAATCTTCTATCTTCCAGTTATTTAGTTTTGTTAGTCTGGCAGTTCCTTTGAAATATAGGACAAGCTTGAACTGTTCAGCAAGTTGCTGACTTGTAGTTGTAGATCAAAGGTAGTCATAGATTGTCTTTATGTTCATGAGAAGCCTTTTCTCTTTCGGGTGAAGGTGTTCTATGGTATGGTGGGTTCCGTTATCTGCTTCTAAGATGACAAATGACATCAGTGTGCAACTATTGAGTTGACTTGGGTTTAATTGTTTTTTCTGATGCAAATTCATTCATGATTGCGTACACGTCTTTGTTTATTTTGTTTACTTAGGTAAAAGTGATTTCAAATTGTCTCTATAAACAACCATCTGCTAACACAATATGTTAGTGTCCAGATATATGGGTACAATCACCGGCGTGAGTGACTTGGATACTGTTCGTTGGCCAAACTCGCATTGGCGGTCTGTGAAGGTTTGTTCTAAATGATTCTTCAGGAGTAATTAATCAGATAAAACTAGTGTTTGATATCTTCTCATATTCCAACTACTTTTCTTGTCCCAATATTATGTAAAAACAAACTTCTAATTGTTCCTCAATTTAATGTAGGTTGGTTGGGATGAGTCCACTGCAGGGGAGAGGCAACCTAGAGTATCTCTCTGGGAAATTGAACCGTTAACAACATTTCCTATGTATCCATCCCCATTTCCACTCAGACTTAAGCGGCCATGGCCATCAGGGCTACCCCCTTTCCATGGTATGCTTGCTTATAGCTGCTTAAGGCGTGGTGTGGCAATCACTTTAGTATTCCATCTGTTATGCACACAAGTTTACTTTGTTATACATCAGAATGGAGAGTTTTATCAATATCTCCTTTGATATATACAGGTAAAGATGATGACCTGGGTATTAGTTCTCCACTCATGTGGCTCCAAGGAGATGGTGGGGACAGGGCACTTCAGTCTCTAAACTTCCAGGGCATGGCACCGTGGATGCAGCAACCAAGGCTTGATGCTTCCATGCTTGGTCTGCAACCTGATATGTACCAAGCAATGGCTGCTGCAGCACTTCAAGAAATCAGGACGGTTGATAGTTGTAAACAGGGCCCAGCATCCCTTCTTCAATTCCCGCAGCCTCAGAATGTTTCCAGTATTTCAGATATCATGCAGACGCAAAGATTGGCGCATACTCAAACTCAAAATACCTTTCTTCAAGGCATTCATGGTGGCCAGACCCAGATTCAGGCACAATCACATGCTCAGGCTCAGCCTCAAGCACAGCTGCAGTCTCTGACTCAGGCCCAAATTCAGGCTCTGGCTCAGGCTCAAGTGCAAGCCTTTACTCAGGCTCAGGTGCAGGCCTTTACTCAGGCTCAGGTACAGGCCCTGACTCAGGCTCAGGGGCAGGCCTTGATCCAGGCTCAGTCTCAGGCACACGCCCAAGCCCAAGCCCAGGCTCAAGCTCAAGCTCAAGCTCAAGCTCAGTCTCAGTCTCAGTCTCAGTCTCAGTCTCAAGTACATGCACAGACCCAAGCTCAGTCTCAGTCTCAGTCTCAGTCTCAGTCTCAGGCTCAGGCTCAGGCTCAGTCCCAGGCTCAGGCTCAGGCTCAGGCTCAGGCTCAGGCTCAGGCTCAGTCTCAGTCTCAGTCTCAAGTGCAGTCCCAGTCACATTCTCAATCCCAGTCTCAACCCCAGTCCCAGTCCCAGTCTCAGTCTCAGTCTCAATCTCCATCTCAGTCAAAGGTGCAAGCTCAAGCTCAAGCTCAGGCACAGGCACAGGCACAGGCACAGGCGCAATCACAATCACAATCACAATCACAGGCGCATGCACAGGCACAGGCGCATGCACAAGCTCAGGCACATGCACAGTCTCAGGTTCATTCGCAGGCTCAGCTTCATGCACAAGCTCAGCTTCTTCACCAACAATTGAACCAACGGCAATCTTACAATGATCAACAGTTTCATCAGCTTCAACTACAGCAGCAGCAAATTTCGGATCAGCAACAGCAACAACATATTCTAAATAATGCCTCTGCCCTGTCTCAGATGCCATCAGCATCTCTTTCTCCTACTGCGTCTCTACAGACTATCTCGTCGCATCGCCAGCAGAACTATCCTGATTCCAGTGGAGTCCCTGTAAGCACTTCTGCTGTTTCTCCACTGCATAGTCTTCTAGGTTCATTCTCCCAGGAAGAAGCGGCTCATCTGCTTAACTTGCCTAGAACGAGTCCTCTAGTTACTTCTGGTGGCTGGCCATCCAAGCGACCCGCAGTTGAGTCTCTGCACCCTTCTGCTGCAGCCGGTCAGAATGGTCTTTCCCATGTCGATCAGTTGGAGCCACGGCAGTCAAATGACTCGCAAAATTCTATTTCGTTGCCGCCATTTCCTGGTAGAGAAGACCAAGAAGGTGGCAGAGATCCACATAATAATCTTCTATTTGGGATTAATATAGATTCCACATCACTTCTAATGCAAAATGAGATGCCTAACCTAAGAGTAATCAGTGGCGAGGCTGATTCAACAACCTCGCCCTTTGCTGCTTCTAATTTTCTTGGTTCCGCAGGCGCCGATTTCCCTATTAATCCTACTTCCAGTTGTTTAGATGAATCTGGGTTTCTGCAGTCTCCAGATAATGTGGGGCAAGTGAATCCACCAACCAGAACCTTTGTAAAGGTTAGTACATCTTGCATCCTTTATATTTTTTTGGTGGAAAACAAATGAAAAAACTATATGATACGGTTTCCAATTTGCATTTTAATTCCACCAAACAGGTATCGCTGATTTGCTTGTGTCATACAATCAGGTTTTGTAGTCCTGTTTGAGATATAGATAGAGGTCAGATTCAGCACCGTTGACCCTGTTGTAATCCTACAAGTCCTCTCTGTCCTTGTAGTTATAGATCCCTCCTATTTTCTCTCTTCTTTTTTTAGCATATTTATATTTTCTCCAGCATTCCTTTGGGTTTTGGCTTTTTTTTTTTTAAATCTTAACCATCAACCTAATACTGTTGCCTTGTTGGGCTTGATTACTTTGGTTACCAAAGGTCCTTCCCTCATGTTGATAATTGATCTGGATAATTCTGATTGCAGGTTCACAAATCAGGGTCTTTTGGGAGGTCATTGGATATCTCAAAGTTCAGCAACTACCATGACCTTCGTGGTGAGCTTGCTCGAATGTTTGGCTTAGAGGGCCAGTTGGAAGACCCTTTGAGATCAGGCTGGCAGCTTGTATTTGTTGACCGGGAGAATGATGTTCTTCTCCTTGGCGATGACCCCTGGCAGTAAGACTCTTTTTTCTCTCAGAACTACCCCTTTTACGCGTGAACTTATGCTTGTCTAGGCTACTTGAGCAGAACCAACAAGAATCAGTTTATAGGATATCTACAGTTAGATTATAGGGCATTTGCTGCGTATCATTAATCACGGGGCGTTTGCTGCTTATCATTATTCATTTGTATGGAAAATGATTAATGTTTTGTTAGTCATTCGTCTTTTATGATACAGGGCATTGCATCAGCATGACATTGTTACCAACTGTCTCGAACAATACTGAGTTGTGTCGCATAGCTTCTGATTTGATTTGTTGTTGCATATGTTCCAAAACTCTTCCAATAGAAGCTGTTGATGAAACCTGATGCATTGCTTGCTTGGTAGTTGCTACAAGCACATTCTATTCTTGTCCTTCTCCTCGTTGATAATAGTGAATACTGTTCTGCATTTCAGGGAGTTTGTAAACAATGTGTGGTGTATAAAGATACTCTCGCCACAAGAGGTTCAGCAGATGGGGAATCAAGACCTAGAGGTTTTGAACTCAGTTCAGAGGCTTTCTGGCGGCGGCAGCAGCAGCTGTGATGACGAATATGTCAACCATCCGGACTCAAGAAATCTGACTAATGGGATTGCGTCCGTGGGATCACTTGATTATTGAAAACAATTTTCAGGAAAGATCATAGTGGAAGACTTTTGTATACTACGGTATGCACCACCAAGTTCATGCCTATTCTGTACCCCTCTCTTATATAGCTTACCTACTATTACTCCCATCATGCATTATGTTGTAAGATGTAGCCACAACATTCCTGTAATTGTAATACGATAATACCTTGTTCCCACATATGCTTCATGCGATCAATATAAATCCAAGTATTTGTCGGGAAAAAACATCTTTTTCTGTTTTGTTTCTTTTTGTTTCGGTATCGTGAAGTTTTATCAGTTATGTTATGATGGGACGATGGTGTGGAGAGGAAGAAGGTATGGACTATGGAGGGACCACTGTCTACTGTTTCACGGGCCTCTGTCTGCTGGGCGTTGAATCGAATACTGAAAGTTCCTTATGTTTGGCTTACCTCCACCCATTGTCAGAATACTCAGTCAACCAGTCAAAGCTTCTCTCATTCATATCTTTTTCGCCTAATAAGTTTCAGATTCCCGCTGTGTCTATAAATCATCCCTCTCTGGTACCTGTATCAGCATGTGGTAACTGGCAAGTGGTCCCACAGTTTCTCTGAACCCTTTTTACGTATGACACGTGGGTTTGAGAAAATGTTGCACGAGCTTGGACTT
>JAJJMA010232371.1:1635-11778 GCA_023529015.1 Papaver nudicaule
TTTCCATTTTTCTTTATCACCGGCACAATATTAGCTAGCCACGGCGCGTTTTTTATTGGTTTGATGAATTTTGCTTCCGCTAGCCGCTCAACCTCTTCCTTTATTGCTAACGCCACATCTTTGTGAAATACGCGGCTTCTTTGTTGTACAGGGCGCGCGTAGGGTAGAACATCCAGAGAGTGTGAGACCAATTCTGCATCCAATCCTGGCATCTCGCTGTATGTGTAGGCGAAGACATCCCTATATTCTTTTAATAGTTCAACCATTTTTCTCCGTTCTTCCTTCCCAAGTGACGCGCTGATTTTAATCAATTTTTCTTCCTTGTCGCCGATATTAACTTCTTCTATTTCGTCCAACGATGGTATTTCTGTAGGCTCTTCCACTGGTAATGACCCCGCCGTTACTTCTTCTTCCTTATCAGGATATGATGTCATCTGGCTTGTGGAGGCTTCACACAATTGCTCGGATGGCAACACCTCCGCTGATTGCTATAATCTATAGATGTGTCCTCCATCTTGAGTGGTGAAACGATGGAAACGAGGCTCTGGTCCATTCCTTGATCTCTTAGTCCCTGCCGGCGCCACCAATCTTTCAGCGCTAAATACAGACGCCTTTTCTTCAACCTTCCTTTTTTCTTTGGGCATCTCCAGACGAGCGGGATCAAAGACTGAGATTTTACTGTCCTCTTCCCACTTTGGTAGAGGAATTGTTCGAGACAAACCAATTACGGCTGCTCCTTCCTGTCCTGTTGGTTGATAAAAAACCGCTTCCGCCATGTATGCTTCCTCGGGTCCAAAAGGGTTACTCGTGGCTGGCACCCTGTATTCTCTTCCTCCGATGCTAGTCTTGATGCATTGGTGATAGGTAGACGCCACAATATGATGGTCGCGTATCCATCCGCGCCCTAGAAGCAAGTGAAACGAAGTGTGATCGTCTAACACATGGAAAGGCACTGACGCTTTAATCGGCCCGATGGTCATAACGAGACATATCACCCCAATTGATTCTTGAGTGTGCCCTCCAAAACCGCGTACAACTGTTTTCCTTTCTCTGATCTCCTCTCTCGGTATCCCCAATAAATCCAAGGTGTGCACCGAAACAAGGTTTAGTGACGCCCCTCCGTCGATGAATACTCTCCTCAGCTGCTGCTTGTTAACTGTTGCAGTGAGGTACAAGGGACGCAAGTGTTCCCCAGGAATGCATATATCGCTGTCGTCAAAGGTGATCCTTCCCCTTGATAGCGCCTGGTGACCTGCTGCTATAGCGGCGATTGCTTGGGATGCCTCCCTGACTTGATCTTCACTGAAGCCAAGGGAATCGAAGAATTGTTGCGCGATGATGGTCTTGGAGAACTGGAAAGCAACAGTGTGTGTCCCTTCAAAGCCTTGTTGCAAACTGGACAGCTCGCACGCCTCTTCCTTGGAATCCTCCCATGCTGCCCATCCCTCCTCTCTAGGGTCATGGGAAATCATCATGGCATGATGTTTAGGCAATGGATCTTTGTCAATTTGTTGTCGCCCAAGGTCTATCTCCCCGGCTCTCTCTTTTCTCCAAAATGCATTTCGTACACCGTAACAATTGAGGGTCGAATGATTTACCCTTCTATGATAATGACAGTATCGTTCATGCGCCTTGTTTACGGTATTTATATCCACGACAGCAGGCGGCAAATTGATTTCACCGTTAGCGGCCCATTGATCGACGAGGTTTTCAATCTGCTCCTTGGTGCAAGGTATGGGTGCTGGGATAGGACGCTGAGAATTATTTCCTCCTCGTGTCCCTTGTGGTGCGGCCCCTTGGTATGGTTGGAAAGGCGCTTGTCGCTTATTTCCCGGAGTAGGTCCACTGCTAGTAATAGCCGCACTCAATGAGTTGACGGAATTTTACCACGTTTGCTCCATCTTCGCCTGTTGAAAGATTCCAAGGCAATCTGACAGTCGTGCTGTAGCCTCCTCTAACTCCACGAAGGTTTGGAATTGAAAGTTGGATAAAGCGAAACGCAGGGTGGCAGTCATCTTTCCCACGCAAATCTCGACCAGTCTGTCCTCTGGCACCTCTTCACTTAATTGGAGCGCGTGACTCCGGAACCTCGTGATATACTTCAAAGGATCCTCATCAATCCCCATTGTTGTTCGCGCTAAGTCGACCGATGTCACTCGCCTTTTTGCAGAGAAAAACTTCTTGAGAAACAGACGCGCCATTTCCTCCCATGTCGCTATGCTTCCTGGCTTTAGGTTGTCGTACCATGTGTATGCAACGTCAGACAGCGATTTCGAGAATTCTTTCAAGCATAGATTTCCATCTTTTGCATGCTGGTTCATTGCCGAAAGGAAACGGCCCAAGTGCTCTCGTGCATTTCCTTGCCCCGTGTATACTTTGAACTTTGGTGATGTATAATCGCGCGGGAACTTGTAAGCAACTACTTCTTTCGTGTAAGGGGGATCTAGGGAACTGTACCCGTGATCTTGCTTCGCTACTCGGTAATGCTCCTTGATGTACCTAGCTAGGTCTTCCTCTGAGATCCTCCCAATTGGCGCGCTAAAACCTTCCTCCTCTTGTTGAAGGGTCCTGGTGGGCGCGAGTTTTCCTTTTCCGGCAGTTATTCCGGCAAATTCTGGCTCTCCAATAACTCCGGCGATCGGTCCGGCATCTTTTTGTGCGGACGCGCCTTCCTTTTGCTTGATTAATGACATCAATTGCTGTTGCTTCTTAGCCTGAGTCGCGAATTCTTGCCGCATCTCTTCCAAGCTCGTGTCTCTCGTGTTACTGTCACCAAATGGAGCAATTCCTTCGCCCTCCTGAGCCGGCTCCGCTGGTACGTCCACGATCCCTACTGATACCTTTTCAATCCTTTGCGCGTCATCCGTGTCACTATCCGCCGGCTCGTGCTCGATCAGAACGAAATCCTCGCTTGGAAAGGGAACTCGCTCTGCTTTCCTTTGGGGTGCGCTCATTGCTTCTAGCGCTGATTGCATTCCGCTGGACTCGAAATCAGTCTCCGCCTGTGGTCACCAACTGTGAATAGGGTAATATTCTTAATCCGATCCGAGTCTCAGAGGTAGCACCGATCTAACTCATTTCTCTCCCTTTCTCTCTTGTAATGTGTAGTCTTATCTTTCTCTCTCCCAAAAAAAGTCCTCCTTTGTGATTTCTTTAGAGTCCTATTTATAGAGAATCCCTTTTACCCTTGGGTGGCCATATGCCCTTTTAACTACTTATTAACATAATTGCCATTCCTTATCTCTTGATTACCCAAAATGTCTAGACCCAAGCCCAACTAGATAGACCTAAACAAGTATGTATCAAGCCCATTAGGTATTAATAAACTTGGGTCATCCACAAGAGGCCTAATCTCTGTTTCCAGAGCCTGAGAAAAGCTTGAGAGCGTCAATTAGAGAGAGAAGAATTTTTAGATTAATTTTCAGATAACCCTAACAATTACAGACTCAACAGACTAAAAGGAAAAGAAGGAAGGCACATGTGCAACACGCACGAATAACCGACACAAAACCGACATAACAGACCAAATAACGGACACAACTACAACGACTCAATATTTCCAACCCGTCGTTACCCCTTAACCAAGACAGCCCCCTAACATTCATGACAGATCTTCATCAAGTTTCGGTCATCAATAATCACTATCATCCTTCACATTCAAAACAAACATTCATAATCCATAGTTCTTCATTCCTACTAACTATTTAATCACTACTACATATCCAATCTATCTAAGATTTTAAAAAAACCAAAAAACTTCATTGAATCGATGAAACATAGACTTCAAATTAACCTAGAATCGTCAAGGTTTTGTTTTAAACATGACAAATAATCACTATAATTGAATGATGCTCCGAGGAGCTTAGTTCACTAAAACACTATGATTTATATGAAAAATACTCATTTTTCAAAGTTACAAAAACAAAATCATTAAGGTTTTGTCTTAAAATCATGACGACTGTTATTGACTGTAGAAAAATCGTCATGGTTATATCATCGACCTTGACGATTTTTCATGTTTTTTCCCAGAGATTTCATGATTTAGACAAAGGAAAATCAAGAAAAAAATAAAATTAATCGTCAAGGTTTTGAAGGTTTCCTTGACGATTTTTTTGTCACGGTTTTCGCAACGCTTATAAACGTTGCAAAAAAATTAGACCGTGATTAACAGATTTAGCAACGTTTATAAGCGTTGCAAAAACCGTGACCAAAAAAATCGTCAAGGAAACCTTCAAAACCTTGACGATTTTTTTGTTCTTTTCTTGATTTTTCTTTGTCTAAATCATGAAATCTCTGGAAAAAAATTATGAAAAATCGTCAAGGTCCATGATATAACCATGACGATTAATTTTCTACAGTCAAGAACAATCGTCATGATTTTAAGACAAAACCTTGACAATTTTGTCTCTGTAACTTGATAAAATTGAGCATTTTTCATACAAATCATAGTGTTTTTAGTGAATTAAGCTCCTCAATGGAGTATCGTTCGATTATGTTTGACCAACCATCTTTGTATTGTATGTTAATCAACAAACCAAGTTTCAAAATCCGAATTTTGAAGTTGTTAAAGTTTAATTTGGATTTTAGAGATGAAGAAATGAAATAGAGAGAAGAATATTGTTTGTTGTTAATGATATAGAGAAGATGGTTTTTGTTTGAGTGTTTTTTATTAGTTTTTTTAGTAAGATTAGTAGTAAAATTAGTGTTCCGAATCTTGAAGTTGTTAAAGTTTAATTTTTTTGGATTTTAGAGATGAAGAAATGAAGTAGAGAGAAGAAGAGTGTTTGTGATAATGATATATTTGTTTGGGTGTGTTTTGATTAGTTATGTTGTTAAATTAGTAGCAAGATTAGTGTAGGGACTTTTTAGTATTTGCACAAAATTTTAGCACCCCTTATAAACTGGGATGGGATATTTGAAGTAGTGCTCGCCCTTATTAAAAAAGTGCTCGCCCTCAAAATAGCAAGGCTTTTTTGTAGGTCGAAACATTGATATGGTTACCCTAAAAAAAATGAGATAAATAAAAAGGTGCCCTGGTCAATCCCTGCTAATGAATTATTGGAGGCTTTTGAAAGTTAAGCAAATAATAATTTCAAGCATAGTGCTTTTGTCGAATAAAGAAGTGCACTGATCTATGAGCCAAACTTTTGGAGACTTCTGCCATATAATTATTGGTATAGTTCAGCTCATATTATGTTTTTGTCGGGTGAGCCGAACCAACTGATATTTCTGCCATTAACAAGAACATTGGTTTGGATTTATTTATATTTTTGCTGAATAAGCCGAATGTGAATGGGGTAAGATGCAAATCCGATCCGAGTCACAGAGGTAGCGATTCACCTACTCTCTCTTTCTCTCCTAAGAGAATTATCCAATCTCTCCAAGTTATCCCTCTAATGATCTTATTAGAGTCCTATTTATAGAGATCTCCTCTTACCCTCCTGCTGTCATGTGTCACTCTAACCATTTATCTATATAATTGCCACTCCTCATCCTTTGGACCTCTAAAATCCCTTAACTCAAGATGAGGCTTAGGCAACACATGTCAAGCCCGCTAGGCCTTATGAGACTTGGGGTATCCACATTAGTCCTCTGACGGTTTGGGCGGGCAGGATGTCGGGTCAACCGTCACCCATTGGAGACCCGAGTCCCCCAGTCGCTCCTTCAGTTATCTTCTCAGTCCGTGGCTTACGTGGCAGCACATGTTTCCTCATTCAAACCGATGTTGTGGCTTAGGTGGCGAGCGATTACGCTTTCCTTTGCCTTTCTTCCTTAAATTCTCTCGTATAAATAGTCATGCCTCCTTCTCCCTTAGTTAATTCTTCAGTTCTTTTCTTCTCTCCCCTTATTCCTTTACCAAAATGAGCGATCACGAGCCCTTACCAGATGATCAGATCGCCTCCGATCGAGAAGAGGAGATTAATCCTGAAGACGCGCCAGATGGAGGAGGCGCCGGGAACGCTAATCTTGATGTCTTTCCACCTCCTGATCGCGAAAATGCTCTATTTTCTCACACCTTGTTCAACAGAAGCATTGCCCTTCAATGCGCCTTCGTACCATTTCCTAGCGACGAGTACCCCGACGACTTCCTCAATCAGTGTCTTTTAAATCGACTGCCACCGCCTTTGCTTGCCGACCCCTTGTGGTTATTGAGCCCAAATAGGAGCAGGTGGTCGTTTCCTCCCTTTGAACAAATCCCTCACTTGGCTATAAACCGCGGCGATTATGAGCTCCCGAATATCGTCTATAAATCCACGGCGAAGCCCCAGGAAGGTTGGGTCGCGTGGGTTGATTACATTGTGAACTGTGAGCCCTATGGTTGTACCCTCGAAGGGATCGACGTTCTTGATGCTATCAAAGCATCGAAATGTCGCTCGTGTAAATGTAGTAATTCTCACCTGATCAAGTTGGTTACACGTTGGATTTCTTTATTCCACACTTTCCTTCTCGCTTGGGGAGAGGCAACCTTTACTCTCGAGGACATGATTGCGTTCACCCTGCTACCAGTCCATGGGTCTTGCTACTGGCACCAGTCAGGTGTCGCCGGATGTATGCGCAATAAAGACTGGGATTTGGTTACCATTCTGAAGAAGTCCAAAGAGCTCGCAAGGAATGTTCTCGCTGAGGGAGCCGGTGATGATTCAGAAAAAGGCAAGGAAACCGAGGTTCCCCAGGATGATGATCTGGAAGGGGGCGAGGACCATGAAGGTACGCGAGGTAATAACTCTTTCACCTGTCTTTCTTTTTAAGGAATGTTTCTACCTTGTGAGGCTGATTCTGAGCCCGTCTTTCATTCTTAATAGGCGAGGATGATATCGACGTGCCTACTTCAAGCAAGAAGAAAAGTTGTTCTTCCTATCCTTTATTTGTAAAGTACCGGGCGCCGAAAATGATAGAAGTCGTTGGGAACGCCCGGATTATGGCGAGGATTCAGAAACACTGCAATTAGTCGCGTTTCTTCTTTTCTGGTTAAGTCATGACATCTTCGAGTTCAGCCCGACAGATACTATCAAGGAGGAACTTATGCCGATGGCCGTTCTAATGGCACGCGGCATATCTATCTCTCTAGCTCCTATGTTCTTAGGCGGACTTTATCATCATTTAGACTTTCTCGTGATTAACATTCAAGGGATGCTAACGTTCATACTGTTGAGACTTTTGTCCCCGCGAGTTTCCTCCAAATGTGGTCTTGGGATCGTTTTCCAGGGTTCAGTCCAACAGTTCCAACGCTTACCATTCACGAAGTCGTGGAATGGGTCAACGAGGATGGGGAAGTCTATCAGGACCCTATGGTGTATACTTACCCTCGCGCCCGTCTTTATAATTAAGAGGAAGTCACCCAAGACTTTTGACAGCATTTCCAGGTACATGGATATTTGAACCAAATTCTGTTTTTTTCCATACACTGACGGTCGTGTCGGGCCTACTCCCTACACCTTCTACTCGACTGAAGGGGAGATCCTTGATTCCCGGAGGGTGGACCAGGCAGGCGAAGTAGATTTTGCTTTGTCAGTAACGTCTGGTCACCTTCCTGGTTTTTATGGGGGCCCATTCTCCATTGAGGCCTATAACTTCGATCGGGTTGTCCGCCAAGCAGGTTTTGACCAGGGGGTTCCTCCGCCTCCTTTGCGTCCTCTTATCCCGGATGACGTCTCACTCGAGACTTGCTACGATAGGTTTATCTATTCTGAAGGGGGCGCGCTTCGCTGCCGTCCCACTCCCTTTACAATCCGTTATCCTCAACCTAGTCGGGATTCTCTCTGTGTTTCTGCCGATTGGTACAAGTATTGGGAAGAGTTTTTGACGTTCGTGATGAATTTTCTGGTTACTGCTCCTGTTATTTATCACGCACCCGACGAAAACGAGCTCTATGAGATGCATCACGTTGGCCGCTTTGTGCTTGAGAAGAGCATAGGGGAGCCTCTTAGGCTTGTTCCCGGGAATAAGGGTCGCGCTCGGAATTCTTCTGAAACAGCTTGGGGTCCTCTTCCTTTGGCGGTTGTGAAACAGAAATCAAGGAAGAAAGTCCCCCTCTCCTCCCCAAAAGCTGTTGGCGGAAAAGGAAGATCGCGGGCAAGCAAGGTCCCTAAATCGTCTCCGTCGGCGCCTAGCACTGTGTTAGGCAGAGGTGCTGCAGTAAGTAACCGCCCCTTTGGCATTTTGATTTGGCGTTTGCTTGTCCCTAAGTCTCATATTTACTTAAGCTTTTGTTGGTGCGTAGCCTGACGACGCTCATGATCCAGGACCGCGTAAGACCGCGTAAGCGGTCTTTGGAGGAGTGGCGTAGGAAGGCTTCGCTTGATAAGTTGAATTGGGAAGCGGGCGTAGTCCCCATTACTCGGTGTATTTCCTCCCCTTCTAATAAGTCTTACACTAAACAAGCGCGTCCGGTAACTTCTTCAAAGAGGAAGCGTGCCGCGTCCGTACGAACTCCTGCCCGGTTAAGCAATCCTGAGTTTGTGGAAGAATTTGCTCGTCGTAACATGTGTGTCCCAAACCGGCTGATGTGATGAGGTTAATTCGATTACAACCTTTAGTCTGTTATGTTAGGCGTGGTGGGATTGACCCCCTGCACTCACCATCTGCTATTATGGAATCTTTCAGTTCTTCGATGTCTGAAAGGGTACGTCATGTGAACCCGTCCTCTTCTTCTCATGTGCTATCTGATCCAGGTATGTATTAAATTTTTACACGTGGGTGCATTTATTTTTTCCCTTTTCAGTTGCGGGAAATCCTATATATACCCAACCTCCATTGCATTGTTGAGGATCAAGAGAGTTTCTGAATCCGGTGGATGCTTTTGTAACGTTGATACCGCTACTATATTTTATTTGCACTAGGTTCCTTTGGGGAAGGATCTCTCAGCGATCACGCGGGTGATACCGACGCAGAAGTAAGCGCGTCTTCGGCACCTTCCGAGCAGGTGAGCGGTTAGCTTTTTCTGAATTGGATCCTTTTCCTTACCATTTGTGGCTTATTCGATCTTTCAATCCTTTGTAGGAATTGGATATGGGGAAACGGGTAAACAAAGAGGCGGAGAGCGCTAGTAGCGAGAAGCGCTTGAGGAATTCCTTGCCTTCTAGGAATAACAACATTGTCAATCGTCTTACTGCTACTGCGGTGCTAGGTTCTCCGATTACTAAAGTAGCTCGTTCCTCTGTTGTGAATGTGGCTCGTACTCCTGCTGCCAGCATGGATCGTAACTCTACCTCGCTGCCTATGTTTGATCTTGTTTTTGATCGTTCAGAAATAGGTTTTGAGGGCGCTTCCTTTGAGCTGGTTAGCGGATTTTGGGTCCCCTTGGCTCATGTCGATACTTATACCAAGATTCTAAGGCGTCATGGTCATCTCGTGCCCGTGAAAGGAGCATCCTATCTTGGTAAAGCGGCGCAAGTTAAGACAGTCAGCGACCTTCTAGATGTGGCGTTCGGTCTTTACGGCGCGGGCTAGAAGGTGAAGAAGGTGACCTCCTTCCGAGGAAAAGATAAAAAAATGGGAGGATATTCTTGCTACTGCCGATTATATGCGTTTTAACGTCGCTTGGTTGCTAGAGTTGATGAAGAAGGTAAAGGCCAAGCATGACCCTAGAACTTCGAAGCTCTCTTCTCGGATCAAACAGCTAGCGGAGGACAAGGCACGGTAGGAGAAAGAAGTTGAAACCCAAAAGGCCGAGCAGCAGAGGATTATTATTGAATTTAGCGCTTCTACTGACGCTCTTGCTGAGGCAGAGAGAGATGTAGAGCGGGTGAGTCTTGATCTAGAGACTAAGCAAAGGAAGATGGACGAGCTGGTCGAGGCGGATTTATGATTCCCCCCCTTTTTTTATTTTTTAAAAGAACATTATGTTGAACTTATCTGGGCTCGAGCCTGATGAGGCCATGTTAGAGCGCCTTCGAGTCTGCGGGGCTCGTCGAGTTTTTTCTACTCTGAGCATGTGTGATGTTTCCCGCGCCCTTCGCATAATAAACGCCTCTCTGAGTCGGCCGTTCGTGTTGTTTCGCACGTTCCGGAGTCAAAGTGTCTGGGGAATGCCTTTGTTTGTGTCTTTTCGATATTGGTGTAATATGCCCTTTATTAAATGCTAAACTTAAGATTATATATATGTCTCTTTTCTCTTCTCTTTTGGTTGTCCTGCTTTCTCTT
>JAJJMA010232377.1:0-14941 GCA_023529015.1 Papaver nudicaule
AATAGTTTCTCGCCGGAAGATCAGGAAGAAATCAAGAAAGAATGGTTGAAGGCAGAACAACGGAAGTTGACACAGAATCCCTCTTCGGCGGTGGTAGTACCTGAGGTAGGAAAGCAGCAACAGCAAGTTACCGCTGAGCAGCATTGGACTTCGCAGAAGCGAGAAAATTATGATGGGCGTGACAAGCAGGACAATCGAGGAGGAAACTATGGACGAGGAGGAAGAGATAATCGGCGAAATGGGAATGGTGAAAGAAGATATAATGGAGATAATAGAAAATTCGGCAGAGGCAACCAGCAACCTTTCCAAGATGCTACACTACCTAAGTTGCGTGTCTCCTACACGGATGCATTTGGCCAAATTGAAAGTTCAAACTGTAAGGATGACATCCGCTATCCTTATAACAGAGGAAACCCAAGGGCCCCGCCGACCAATACCAATTCCTTTTGTCAATTCCATCAGTTCCATGGCCATACAACTGAGAACTGCACCGGCATACAACAAGAATTTCATCGATTCATCCGCCTGGGGAAATTCCAAGAATTCTTAGAATTGCCACCACCACCTCCTATCATGGTCCAGCCAATTCAAGCCATTCCAGCTCGGATTCCAAATGTGTACGAGGTAAAAGTTGAGCGAGATTTGTTGGAATTAGACTGCTTTTCCATTGTACATTCAAAGATTACCAGGGATGAATTTCATGATAATGTTCTATCCCGCGTGCATAAGCGAGATAGAATGGGAAATGAAATTTGTAGTGTTGCTGTTAAGCAAGAGCCATTGCAAGAGTGGATGAAGGCGTGTGTCGGGTTCTCCGCCGAAGAGATTCCTCCAGAGGGAAGAAATCATAATAATCCCTTGGTTCTCACCATTCAGATGGAGCAATTCAGGCTGCCAAAGGTGCTTATTGACCCAGGAAGTTCCGTGGATATCCTCTTTAATACTGCCTTTGAGGCGATGAGGGCGAAAGATGATAAAATACCCTCGCCAACAGTCTCCTCCTATAACATTTATGGGTTTAATGGCATCGCATCTAAGCCTAAAGGCGAGATTGAATTTAAAGTTAAGATTTGCGAGGATTATTTCTTGAAAACTACTCTTTGTATTGTGGATGTTGACTCACCGTATGCTGCCATCCTGGGAAGACCATGGCTCCACAGCTTGAAGGGAGTACCTTCTACTTATCATCAACGCCTAAGATTCCCCACACCAATGGGAGTCGCCGAGTATGTAGGAGATTTAGCAGTGGCCAAGGCGTGTAATTCGGCGGATGTGCAAATGCGAGAAAATCGAAAAGTAAAGATTGCAGAGAAAAAGAAGCTCGGCAAGGAAGCGGTTAAAGAGCAGGAGATTCTGGACTTCATCGCCAACCCAACCACGTATGTGCATTCAGTAAATTCGGTAGAAGATTCGGCGAAGTCCGGAGATAAGACCTTATAGTAATTAAAGGAACCATCGCCGATGGGAGAACCAGAACTACATTTTACGGCGGTGGAACCCACTAAGGATGTTAATATCGGCGATGAGCAGGATCCAAAGATGGTAAAGATTGACACTCTATTAAACAAAGACGAATCGGCGGAGCTGCATGCACTACTCAAAGAATATGTTGATGTCTTTGCTTGGGGCATGAACGAGATGCCAGGTATTGACCCGGCGATAGCCTGCCATAAATTAGATATTGATCCAAAGATTAGACCATTCAAGCAAAGGATAAGGAAATTGGCCCCGGCTTACAAAGAAGCAGTAGAGGCAGAGATTGACAAAATGAAGGCATCTGGTATAATATGGCCAGTGCAATATCCCCAATGGATAGCCAACATGGTAGTAGTACCTAAGAAGAACAAGGGAGTCAGAATCTGCATCGACTTCAGTGATCTTAATAGAGCATGCCCAAAGACAGCTTCCCACTGCCCAGTATTGACCAAACTGTAGACGCTACGTCGGGTCACGAGTTGCTGTCATTTATGGATGGTTATTCAGGATATAACCAAATACCTTTGGCGGAGGAAGACCAGAAACACACAGCTTTCTTTTCCACTAGGTTGTTTTGTTACACTCGAATGCCATTTGGATTGAAGAATGCCGGCGCTACTTACCAAGAAATGGCGCAGAAAATGTTTGAAAAATGGATAGGGAAGACGATGGAAGTATACGTCGATGACATGCTTGTCAAGAGCAAGAAGAAGCAAACTCATGTGGAAGACCTCAGAGAAATATTTAACCATATGCGTGTTACTAAGTTAAAAATCAACCCGGCAAAATGCGTTTTTGGTGTAACTTCAGGAAAGTTCTTGGGATATGTTGTCACCAAGAAGGGAGTGGAAGCTGATCAGGCCAAGATTAAAGCAATTATAGAGATGCCCTCGCCGGTAACAGTAAAAGATGTTATGCGACTCAACGGGACTTTGGCGTCCCTTAACAGGTTCATCTCGAGGTTCTCCGACAAGTGCAAACTATTTTTCCAGACGTTGAAGAAAGGAGAGAAGTTCAATTGGACTGAGGCACACCAAGCTGCGTTTCAGGGTATTAAAAAGTATCTCGCCACTCTCCCAGCAATTCAGCCACCTGAGCACAGCGAAGAACTCAGGGTATATCTCGCTGCAACACCTTTTGCCATAAGTGCTGTGCTCGTAAGAACCAAAGGCGGAGAGACACCTATATATTACATTAGCAGAACACTGCAAGGGGCAGAAAAGAATTACACTAAGATAGAGCAGTTGATCTTGGCATTGGTTTTTGCATCTCAGCGACTACGTCCATATTTTCATGCCCATCCCATTGTGGTCCTCACCAAAACTCCAATAGAATCTATCATGCACAGCTCTCAGCGGGTAGGACGCATCGCCAAGTGGAATCAACAGATTGAGCAGTTCGGCGTCCAGTATGAAATACGTACAGCTCAACGGTCTCAAGTCATTGCAGATTTCCTCGCCGACTTCCCAATTGATGAAGAAGAAGAGATAGAAGAAATCCCATCCTCCTTGGATGAGCGAGAACATGAAGTACCAGATCTATTAAAGTGCAGTCCTAATGGATGGGAGGTTTATGTAGACGGTTCGTCAAATAAAGAAGGAAATGGAATAGGAATTGTCCTCATCTCGCCAAAAGGAGCAAGGATAGTACACTCTTTAAGGCTAGAATTCCCGACGACTAATAATGAGGCAGAATATGAAGCAGTTATTCACGCCATGCGAATACTCATTGAAATGAAAATTAGCAATGTCAGGTTGACAAGCGATTCTCAGCTGGTGATTCGACAAATATCTGGACGATACCAGACAGCAGACCCGTATATGCAGAAGTACCTAAAACTTGCTAGGGAGTATGCCCAGAGGATCGCAGGTATCAAGTTTCGCCACATCTGCAGAAAGGATAACAGGCACGCCGATGCACTAGTGTTTATCTCCTCAATGATGACAAATCTAGATGTTCCTTCAATAGCTATTGAAAGAGTGACACAGTCATCGGTAGCAGCACGAGAGCAAAGAGAAGTGCTAACAACAAACACTGAAGAATCAGCAGAGACAGATTGGAGAACGCTGATACGGTATTATTTGGACCGCTTAACCTTACCAGGAAAACAAATCTTAGCTCATCAAGTCATCAGTCGTTCGGCAAACTATGAACTCCGAGATGGAATCCTATATCGCCGATCATTTTCGGGACCATTGCTGCGCTGTGTATCAAGAGAGGAAGGCAATAAGTTACTGAAAGAAATCCACGAAGGAGACTGCGGGAATCATAGTGGCCAAAGAGCCCTAGCCTTAAAAGTCAGAATGCAAGGATATTATTGGCCTTGGATGAACAAAGATGCAAAGGAATATGCCCAGCGATGTAAACCATGCCAGCTGTATGGAAGGAGAATTAAGGCACCAGCGACATCTTTAAATTCAGTGCTTAGCCCTTGGCCTTTCGCCAAGTGGGGCATTGATATTATTGGACCACTAACTACAGGTTCCGGACAACGGAAATACATTATCGTGGCGACAGATTATTTCACAAGTGGTGTGAAGCCAAAGCTATCAGGAAGAAAACAGGGCAAGAAGTATTCACATTCATCTGGGAGAACATATTCTGCAGATTTGGTGTACCGGCGGAGATATGTACCGACAATGGAAAGGAGTTAGTCGGCGACAATATAAGAAAGCTACTCGCCCACTACAGTGTCAAGTTAGGAAAATCAACTCCCCTATACCCTCAGAGTAACGGACAAGCAGAAGCCACCAATAAGACTATTGGAATGGGACTGAAGAAAAGGCTGGAGAAGCATAAAAAGGCGTGGTGTGAGCATCTGCACAATGTCTTGTGGTCATATAGAACTACGGTTCGAGAAGCAACTGGAGCATCTCCTTTCTTACTCACTTTTGGTGCAGAGGCAGTACTCCCATCTGAAGTAATCCTGCCCACTACAAAGCATGAGGCATGGGAAAAGAATTTGAATAAAGACTTGATTCTGGCCAAGCTGGATGACTTAGAAGAGCAGCGGTTGATCGCCCTTACGCACATGGAGAATTACCACCGCCGATTATCAAGAGAATACAACAAGCGAGTGATTCCAAGAGAATATTCGCCCGGCGAGCTGGTACTTCGAGAAATTCCCCCGTCTCAGCGAGAAGGATGCAGGAAATTGGAACCTGTATGGGATGGCCCTTATGTGGTCAAAAGAGTGGCAGGGCCAGGAGCGTATGTACTGATTGATGAGCACGGCGTGCAACTTGAACATCCTTGGAACGCCAGGTTCCTTAAGAAGTACTATCCTTGATGGAAACAATGTAAAATCCGAAGTCTTGGGCGGGCATAATACCCAAGAAGTCTTATTAGCTCATGTAAAATAACAGCGAATAAGATCCGGGGACGTAGGTTTGCTATCATGCGCCGAACCCCGTTAACAAATTACTGTGTCACTTGCATTCACCGGGTAGTCTAACCACGGTGATGACTAAAATTTCAAAGCTCCAAGAGCACAATGGCTGAGGCAAAGACACTCAGCCACAGGCTATAAAAGCCATCTACAAAGGCACAAATGCCCAGTAATCACAAGGCAATAAAAGCCATACAAAAATCCTGATCAAGTACTAAGGCCAAGCGCCATCTTTGAAGGCATAATGCCCAAATCAATAAATCAACTAAGAGCCAAGATACAGAAAGCTTACTTCCATTGAGTGAATGCACCTAATCGTAATAGTTAGTCCGACCCAGGCTTAGTTGTAAGACCAGTCGTGTTACTTGTTGATCTGTAAGTGTTTGTAAGGAAATAAGGATCCCTTTGCTGTAGCACCACATCGGCGGTGCCGCTGGTGTGTTAATCCGTCTACGCCGTAGCATCACCTCTGGCGAAAGCTATTGTGTATTAAAGTCTATGAGGGCAACCCATTCTACTTATATTAGATCGCCGACGGGCACAAGTAATGGTTACGGCTGGGGTCTAACCCTGTCGCTCTGAGAAATTGTTGGCTGTACGGGACCAGGGCTTCACTCAATGGCAAGTTAAGTCTTTGAAGACAAGATAGAGAGGAGCACTTCAAATGTAGCAAAGGAAAATTGCACATCGAAAGCAAATGACAACGGACATAAAGATAACATTCACAAAAATAACGTTCAAAAAGGGAAATAGTTCATTACAAGGAAACAAAAGATGGTAAGAGAAACACAAAAGACTAAGGAGGTAAACCATTTATCCTCCCCAACATTCAAAAGGGGCAAAGAACAGAATACTTCAACACCTAGGATCAGCAAAATGACTTTTTGGGGTAGAAGGCTTATTTTCTTCAAGATCGCTGAGGTCATCCTCGCCCGCATTTTCAGCTCTAGTACCCTCAGAATGGTGATCATCGGCGGTAACCCTTTCCGCGTTTTGCTCGTTGACCGACTGGCTAACATCGACGGTGCCTGTTTCTGTGCTTTGCTCGGCGGTTGGCTGGCTAGCATGGATGGTCACCATTCCGGCATTGTGCTCGCCGAGTTGCTCACCTTCTGCATTTCCTGTACCAATGTCAAGAGGCTGATTTCGCTCCTTTGGATTTTCATCCTCAATTTCTTCTTCTGAACTTTCTTCCTCAGATTCTTCTTCTAGGGGGTTTTCTTCTTCTTGTTCTTCTTCATTTTCTTCTTCTGATAGCACTTCCTTTCCATTGGTGCTTGCCTTCTCTTGCATAGCGAGCTGTTCAGGAGTAGGTCGTTGATAAGCCAAGGGGATTTCCACTCCCTGCTGAGGCAGGAACTTGTAAGCAAAATCCTGAGCACCGATAAAGGCAGCGCTAACGACATCATCCTTGTGGCGTTTTTCCCAATATTGGATATCGTCTTTGGCCTCGGCGACCTCAATCTGAAGACCATCTCGGGCGCTCTCTAGTTCTTGAATCTTGCCAGCACAAGAGGCATGGTCAAGAAGTTGCTTATTCAGATCTGCAAGCTTGCCAGCACAAGAATCATGTTCTGAGTTTCTCAGACAAATCCTTTATCTTGTCGGGACAAGATTTGTTCTCCTTGAGCTCATCAGAAAGCTCCTGGACCTTCATCTCAAGTTCATGACAACCTTTGGTGATCTCCTTCTGGTGATCTACTTCATTCCTTAGCTTCTGGATTGTAGCTGAGGCAAAAGAAGAAAGAAACATGGTAAAGAAGGTTGAAAACAAACACAAGTATGATGAGTTATGGGTAAACCCTATAAAAGCTACCTTCTAGGTTGCAGACATATACTCGCATGCCCTCTTGTGCTTCCCTAAACTGAGTCATATGAAACTCAAAATTTTCATTGGCACACGGACCTAACATTTGTTCTATTTGGCGTTGTTGGGTAGAACATTGCTTGTACAAATCAATCGTCAAAGCTTCATGCCTCTCCGCCGTATCTTTCCAGCGTTGAATTTGAAACTCGGCGGTCTCTTTCTCAGTGCTTAAGCTAATAATTTGAGAAGCCAGCTTATCAGCTCTGGATTTCTCTTCTTGCCAGAGGAAGGAAGCTCGCTTATGACGTGTCTCGGCCTCAGTCTTGGCAGCAAGGGCTAGTTCCTCTCGGCGAAGTGCATCATCACGTTGGCTAGTCATCCGGCCTAATTCCGATCGAGCAGCTTGATAAGTGTTACAGAGGTTTCTTATAATACCAACATCCTGATCCAACTCTCGACGACACCATTTAAGGTCCTTGAGGAAAGTGAATAATTGACTACACTGCTTAAAGTTGCTATTACTAAGTCTCTCGATTTCGGATTCAGCTCGCCTAAGCCTATCGTAATCGGAGGAATGTCAACCTTGGAAGACAGGAAATCTAAGGGTCGGCGAAAAGAACAAGACGGAAAGAAGAATAACATAACAGAAAGAGATATGGAGAAAACTTACTTTGCTGAGTTGTAACTGTCAGGCTTCGCTCTCGGGCCTCATTCCTTAACCTTTCAACTTCTTGGCCGCGCACCAATGCATCATGTGTCAGCTGACTGATCTGATTTTTGAGATTAATGATCTCACGACTAAGACCCTCATTGGCCGAGGCAACACTCAAGCAGTGATGAAAGTGCTGAAATTACAAAGGGTAAGCATAAGTATCCAACGACGACAGAGCTGGAAAAGATGAAGTGTCTCAAAAAGATACTCACCATGTTGAAAAGATTGAAGTGCTCTTGATAAGGGATGATAGCTGCAGCATTATGGAAATTTGGGTGATGAACAAACCCAGGACGACTATATTGTGCCAATGTTTCAAAGTACTCTTGGTCTGTACAGTCATCCGCCACACTGAGCTTGTCAAAAGCTTCAACGAGCATGTTAAAGGCAGTCAGCTGCAAGCTTCCAGGTCCTTTAGTGGATTGAGGAGTAAGAGGATGCCGAGGCAACCTTTCCAAAACGACTAAGCCAACGAGATGTGGCTCAAGTGCTGATGCAGCAGAAACATGAGGAACAGAAGGTATCTTGGGATTCTTTGAAGAAGAAGATGGTTTGGAAGTATCTTGACCACCAGATATGTTAAGCATGTCCAAATCCATCTCAAGATGATCATTGCCCTTAGGATATGTTTCAGTATCTTGAATCATGTCTTCCATATTTCCAGTAACGGGAGGATTGGTAGAACCATCCTTTGCAGACTGATCAATGAGCATATTAGAACTATCCTTTAAAGGTTGATCGACGAGCATGTTGGAACTATCCTTGGCGGATTGGTCGACGACTGTTTCAAGATTTTCCTGGCTAGAGGCAGTCTCCTTAGCTGATTGAGAAGAAGGTGGTGGAGGTAGATTCTCTGAGGCAAGTCGGCGAAGTTCTTCAGCTATCTCGGCGGGAGATGGCATGGGTTTCTTTGGGCGCTGCAAATCGAATGTCACCAAAGACACACCTATCAGATCTCGAAACAAGCAGAGGCAAATATAGATATATATTTTAAAAATATATTTGCATATATATTTTTAAAATAAGTCAAGTTAAAATGCTTGTTTCTAGACCTTCAGTTGGATCTTTGCTAGCTCTGCTAAGAATAGATATATATTTACCTGAGTAGGGTCGGCGGTATCTTCTCGACTCCTTTTTGTTCCAGCAGTTGCATCAGCTGGGAGCTTGACATAGTCTTTATCTTTCACTCTAAGAAACTTGTCATTCTCATCCTTGGCATACTTGTCTGCATCAGGCCAGACTACATTCCAAAAGGTATGCTCGGCGAGGTGAGAATGCTCAGGAAAAAAAGTTTCTCGGATTCTGGTTTTGTCATCATCCTCCCAACCTAGTAACCAGGGCCCGTCGATGAGACAAGGAAGATTGGAAAAATCGCCCTCAGAGCTGTGACGAACAGTTGGTTTTTCTTCTGTGCTTGTGAACTCGACATCGGCGAGTAGCAGGTTTTCAGCAGGATAATTCCTTTTAGGTGTAAATCGAACAACCCAAGGATCAGTTTTTCTAGTACAAGAAGCCACAGAGTACTGTTCAAGGAACTTCCCCACAGTAAACTCCTCAGGTTTATGAGCATCCAGCTTGGCGAGCAAAGGATAGTTAGTCTGTCCATCTCGGCGTTTGCTCCATTCAGTCATTACTCGGATAGCATTCCCGGTTAACTGAAAAGGACTTCTATTAATCCCCACAAGAAGGTCGACGATAAAAGTATTATTCGGATTGTAAAGAGGAAATGTTAACCCAGATTTCAGCTGACCAAAGGCCACAGCGGCCCAAGTATTATTCGTCTCTGATCGAAGGAGATCGTCGACATATAGTAGATCAGATGCCTTTTTGGTATCAGGCAGAGAATGGATTTTGGGGTTGAGAAAATCTACTTTGAAATGGGCACAATAGCCAGGCCAATCAGTCTTCCAATTTGGCACCTTTTGGTCAGTGGCTTTGGCTTTGCTAGCTTTGCTTTTAGATCTGGAAGGTTTGCTAGTTGGAGCCATTAAAATAGTTTGAAGATTGACCGGAGGAGATGAAGATTGGTGGTTTCCGGAGAAAAGTTAACCGGAGAAGATGAAGATTGGTGGTTTCCGATGAAAAGTTAATCGGAGAAGATGAAGATTGGTGGCTGCCGTTAACGGAAAACGGCTAAAAAGAAATCTGTATAAGGAATCGATGCAAAGAGAAGAAAAGAAGAAATCGTCACAAAGTAAAAGGAGGAAGAAGAGAAACTGGATGGTTAAAAGGAGGAAGAAGATAAACTGGATGGTTAAAAGGAGGAAGATGGAGAACTCAGGCGGAAGAAGCAGCAGCAGAAGGTTTAGGGTTTAGGAAAAGGAAACTCGTAAAAGGAAGAAGGAGATGTAGAGTCAAGTATTTATAGGAAGAAAAGGAAAACCAACCGGCGATAACGGTTGTGAGCTGTAATGGAGATGATGGGTATAAACGGTTACCAGTCATAAAGTGGAAGCAACGCATGGAAGACACGTGGAGTAACTGAGGCATGCTAGTGGACGTGTGGCGTGAAAAAAGCATAGTAGAGAACGTGGGGCGGTATTTTCGGCGAGTAAGAAAAGTTTCATCCCCGGCGACTAAAGTCTTAGGAGATGAAAGAGGCAAAATGTAAGGGTAGAAAATACCTATCCAATATAAAAGCATCCTAGATGAGATGCTGTATAAAAAGAATACAGCTGAGATGTCCGGGATCAGCGAGTAATAGGCTAGGCGATATGTGACTTTGGGTTGAATAGTGTGGCTCGGCGAGGACATAGAAGAAACCAAGATTACGTCGAGTAAGGGAACAACGAGTGGAGACACGTCACCAATTGTTAGGTGATAGTTAGATATGCATTTAAGAGAAGTCAGAACGGATATATTGTCAGGTTGACTAGTTTGACTCAGTGGAGGATGCGTCACCAACCTTATCCCCTAGAAGATTCTCTCGTCTATGTTTATAAAGTAAGGAACGAGCTCGCCGATGTATGTATGATGGCGAGTCGTGACAAATAGTGTCAGCCCAACTTTGTTTGTATTAGCTGTATACCACCATGTAAAAAGGTCTATAAATAGTGAATTAACCTACTGAGAAAGGGGTGGGACACATTTTGGGATTGGTCTGGAGAGAGGAAAAGTATCACACTTGCTCTCTACAGCCCAAGACTAAAGTTAGGGTTCTTATTTGAGAGACTAAGCTTAGAAGATTAACAAGGTAAAGAGAGAATTGTAATTATGCTTATACTAGTGATAATTCTTGGATGTAGTCCTTACTTTGGAGGGCGAACCAAGTAAAAACATCTTGTCAAGTATCTCTAACCCTTATCTCTTTTATATTCCTTAGGTTTATTGTATTGATATATGATTTGGAATGATTGTGTATATGTTGATGTATCTCATTTGGGTGTACTGTGTAAGATCTAACCATTGGGGTTTTACACAGTTACATTTTGGCGCTAGAAGAGGCTTTGGATTTGTGTTTCCTTGATTTGTTGATATGATTTGTTGATGTTCTTATATATTCTTTTGTTTCCATATATGGTATGATTCACATGTGTTAGAACTCGCCGGTGATACCTTAGTCACTTTTACATGCTATTTAAGGGTGTTATGCTCACTTTGTAGGATTCTGATATTGACCAGATGTGGTATATCATATGGTTCATGTTTTGAGATGTTATCATATGTTCTTAGTTTCCATATATGGTATGATTTGTCAGTTTTAGAGGTCGCCGTTAATGTTACAGTTGTTTTGTCATGCTATTCGGAGAACTCATGCTCGATGTATAGGATTCTCTTCATGATTCTTCTCTTGCTTTGCCTTATATAGTATACCATGTGGTTTCTCATAATGATTCTCCTGTGGAAATATTGCTAAGATTAGGAAAACTAGGGTATTTCTGGTTTATGATGGCGATAAATATTGGTTCTCAGTAGATGAATTTTACTATTTTTGGACATCATGCCGTGTTAGGCGTTGTTATTATCATAGACAAGAGTTGGCCGGTCTATCTCGATGATTCTATCACATATTTCACTTTTATCACACTGATAGAAGAGAAACCGATTATGTGGATAGAAAAATGCTATTTTTGGTATAAATTTCTACGGGAAAATGTATATATAGATATATATTTCCGGCAAGAGTAGCACCTTCTTCCGGTGAGTCAGTATGAATTTTAGTGTCACAAAGGAAACTGCATTCTAAACTTTTCAAAAATGTTTTTCCAAAATGATTGCCGTACTGCTAGTTTGATCCGAAAATTACAATCACATAAGATGTTTTTGCAACTCTTGTCATGATTAGGTCATCATCTGCACATCACGTGATTTAAAGCTGTTCCTTTTGTCTTTCATTCATCAACATTCTGAAAAGTAACCCAACTAACTTATTTGGCATTTACCCACAGTACTAACAGAGCAATACTGTCAGGAAGTGTGTTTGTATTCTTTTACAGAACTTCGGAGAATGGGTCCTAGAGGAAGAAGCGATAAAGCCCCGGCGGGTAGGCCTCCTCGGCATCCTATCCTTCCTACACCAGCAACATTCCCCAGTGGTCACAACACTAGAAGCAGAGCAATGGAACCAGCTGGCAGGGCAGATACCCTTTTGGCAAGCTCGTCTCGGCGACCACCAGTTCAACGAGTAGCACGTCAGGAGGAAGTTTACGTGGAGGACATCACTCATTTGGAGGGTGCAGAAAGATCACCCGAGCCTAATTCATTACTGCGAAGAGTCAGCAGTCAGGTAGAAGTTAATGCCCACGGCGAGCAAGCTGAGGGTGGAAGATTCACCATGAGAACCATTGGTGAGACGTCCAATGCAGGGGAAACAGCTCAAAATGCTATTTTAGGAGACACAGTGGCAACTAATATTCAGCAACAGTTAACCCAAGATGTTGGCGAAGCACCTCATCTGGCGGAGGAAATTCCAGCAGTGGTGGCAGAACCTATTATAGCAGGAGAAATTCCGCAGGCGGCAAGCATAAATGGTGCGGCGATAGTACCTGGAGCTACTGTAACTCGCCCAGTGGTGATAGCAGATAATACTGGATCCACAAATACCACAGAAACATTGCTGAGGCAAATTCTTGAGGCTAATAACAGGCAAGCGAGTCAGATGGAAAGACAAATGCAATTGCAGATGGAGACGATACTTCAAAGTCATAGAGAATTGATGGTGGCACAAAATAAAGGTCATGCATCCCACTCGCATTCAACTCGCCATGCCTCCCATGCGCATTCATCTCGCCATGGGTCCCATGCACATTCATCTCGCCATGAGTCTCATTCGCATACAACTCGCCGAGTTGAAAAGAGTGGAACCAGCACAACAGAGATCTCAGATTCATCGGCGAAATATGACGAAAGAGGCAGAAGGATAAATGTGCCTGGGAAAGATATCAAACACCATAGCAGCTCTAAGCGACGACATAAAGTAGATAAAGAGATGAAGAAGGACCTTCGCCGACTAAAAGATAAAGTGGAAACTTTAAGTGGATCTTCGAGGGAATCGAGATTTAAGGTTGCACTTTTAGAGGCACAGAAAACACCTTTTCATGATTGTATTACATATGGATACGTGTCTCCCAAATATACTACCCCTAAATTCACCTCCACCTATGATGGAACTGGAGATCCTACACAGCACTCAAGAGCTTATAAGCGAGATATGGCGGCTTGGGTAGGATCAGATCCAATAATGTGTATGGCATTCCCTGCTACGCTGAAGGACGAAGCCCTAGCTTGGTTTGATGGGCTAGAAGAAGGAAAAATCAAGTCCTTTGAAAAGTTAGATTGCAAATTCTTGCATGCTTTTATTCAGAACAACAGGGGCCGGCCCGGCGTGGAAAGATTATTCAACGTCAAGAGAAGACCCTCGGAGACTTATAAAATTTTTATTCAAAGATGGAGGAAAGCGAGTAGCGAGGTAGGATCAGAGGTGTCAGAAAAAGAGAAGATAAGATCATTTCTTAGCGCCATGGAGACGACGGACCAATTATACCAGAAGTTATTCTGGGATATGCCAAAGGATCTACAGACCTTGAGGGCGATGCAAGATGAATGGTTAAGTTATGAAGAAATTCGAGAAGAGGAGCTGCGTCTGAAGAAGGAGAGAGCAAAACAAATCCACTCGATAAATAGTTTCTCGCCGGAAGATCAGGAAGAAATCAAGAAAGAATGGTTGAAGGCAGAACAACGGAAGTTGACACAGAATCCCTCTTCGGCGGTGGTAGTACCTGAGGTAGGAAAGCAGCAACAGCAAGTTACCGCTGAGCAGCATTGGACTTCGCAGAAGCGAGAAAATTATGATGGGCGTGACAAGCAGGACAATCGAGGAGGAAACTATGGACGAGGAGGAAGAGATAATCGGCGAAATGGGAATGGTGAAAGAAGATATAATGGAGATAATAGAAAATTCGGCAGAGGCAACCAGCAACCTTTCCAAGATGCTACACTACCTAAGTTGCGTGTCTCCTACACGGATGCATTTGGCCAAATTGAAAGTTCAAACTGTAAGGATGACATCCGCTATCCTTATAACAGAGGAAACCCAAGGGCCCCGCCGACCAATACCAATTCCTTTTGTCAATTCCATCAGTTCCATGGCCATACAACTGAGAACTGCACCGGCATACAACAAGAATTTCATCGATTCATCCGCCTGGGGAAATTCCAAGAATTCTTAGAATTGCCACCACCACCTCCTATCATGGTCCAGCCAATTCAAGCCATTCCAGCTCGGATTCCAAATGTGTACGAGGTAAAAGTTGAGCGAGATTTGTTGGAATTAGACTGCTTTTCCATTGTACATTCAAAGATTACCAGGGATGAATTTCATGATAATGTTCTATCCCGCGTGCATAAGCGAGATAGAATGGGAAATGAAATTTGTAGTGTTGCTGTTAAGCAAGAGCCATTGCAAGAGTGGATGAAGGCGTGTGTCGGGTTCTCCGCCGAAGAGATTCCTCCAGAGGGAAGAAATCATAATAATCCCTTGGTTCTCACCATTCAGATGGAGCAATTCAGGCTGCCAAAGGTGCTTATTGACCCAGGAAGTTCCGTGGATATCCTCTTTAATACTGCCTTTGAGGCGATGAGGGCGAAAGATGATAAAATACCCTCGCCAACAGTCTCCTCCTATAACATTTATGGGTTTAATGGCATCGCATCTAAGCCTAAAGGCGAGATTGAATTTAAAGTTAAGATTTGCGAGGATTATTTCTTGAAAACTACTCTTTGTATTGTGGATGTTGACTCACCGTATGCTGCCATCCTGGGAAGACCATGGCTCCACAGCTTGAAGGGAGTACCTTCTACTTATCATCAACGCCTAAGATTCCCCACACCAATGGGAGTCGCCGAGTATGTAGGAGATTTAGCAGTGGCCAAGGCGTGTAATTCGGCGGATGTGCAAATGCGAGAAAATCGAAAAGTAAAGATTGCAGAGAAAAAGAAGCTCGGCAAGGAAGCGGTTAAAGAGCAGGAGATTCTGGACTTCATCGCCAACCCAACCACGTATGTGCATTCAGTAAATTCGGTAGAAGATTCGGCGAAGTCCGGAGATAAGACCTTATAG
>JAJJMA010232383.1:0-11705 GCA_023529015.1 Papaver nudicaule
ATGTACGCGTACATGTTCGCGTACATACAAAATGCTCAAGCTCAATTAGAAAAGTTGTCCAACATATGAATGCGTATGATGTTCATTCAATCTAAGAACTAATTCAATATTCCACATTCTACTTGAGCATTGTCCATGTAATGACTTAAATGCTTAAGAGAACTAATCTTTATAATCCTTCGGATCACATAAACGACATCATAGACTATTTTCCTAATAGAATGGTAAATACGAAACTTGAAAGGAAAATCTTTCTAACCTTTAGTGAGGACGATATGTTTTATCAAGTATGTAAGCTCCGGTCTTCATCTTCAATAGTCTTCGTCTCGAATACCTAAATTTATCCTAGTCCGAGTTGTAGAGTAGACTTATCATGGATTGTATTTTTGTCAACTAAACTTGACAACTGACTTGAGATAGCAACATCAACGGGTTCAACCGAGCAATGCTCTAACAATCTCCCCCTTTGTCAATTTTAGTGACAAAACCAATCTTACATATGGATTCAAAAAGTAAAATCTTTCAGCCTTAACCATAATGTACTTGATCTTCTTGAAATCTTCAACGTCTTCAAATAAGAGTGTTCCTCCAAGTGAAGATTCAAGGTAGAGATAACAAACTTCAAAGATACCACACATCTAGGTTCTTAGAAGGACATAGTCCAAGAGGAGTTTGTTATGCAATTGAGTAGTATACAAAACTTGTAAGCATATTACATCGATGCTTAAAGATACTACACAATACGATATGTTTTCCCCCTTACTCAATACACTAACTTTTGCTTTGATATTACAAGGACATCGATTTTACTCCCCCTATGACAATGTCGTACACATTTGTCTAAGTAGTTAGAAGATTTTACTCCCCCTTACTACAAGATTTCTCCCCATTTTTGTCACAAAAATAGACAAAAGAAAAAGAAGAATAAGAATTATCATAAAATAACATCAATCAATGTAGACAAAGGTAAACATGCCTGAAATGAGAGATAAAAGGATGCAATTTTCTCGCAATTTCCACAGCCGCACATCCCAAAAAGATATTACCATGAAGCACAAGTTCAAAAAGAACTCTCCCCCATTATGTGTCATTCCCTAAAGAACAACGCGACGACCTTCCCAAACAAGGATTTTAAATAAATTCTTGGGTTAAAGCACAATTTTACAAGTAAATTGCAATTATGTTTTTCTTCCCTAGCCAGTTACGGTCAAATAGGAATTCAAGGTTTAATCTTCCAAATTCTCAGAGAGTTTCGGTCAACCATCGCCTTTAGAGAAAACATAAGGTTACCCCTTCCTAGTGGTTGTAAGAATAAGAATCAAAGGTGCAACATTTTATCCAGCGGAGTCCAATATTGTATCCTACGAGGTTTCTCCGTATCAGAATCGTCTCCCCTTAGCCATAAGAGTCAGAAGCATGGATTTTGATAGTTCTTCGTGAATTGCTTTACCCGGACGGGTAGTATGGCTAGAAAAACAAGTTCATGATTTATGCAATACATTCACAAGGATATTCAAGAAAGATTAAGTATTGCAATAAAACTAAAAACTCAAACAAATATTTGAAAGCCAAAAAGGCTTAGGCAATATTGCCTACACATACGAAGCAAAAATAAGTTGCTTTCATCTAGATAATGCAAAGAAGAAAATTATTCTTCAGTTACCTCCTTCTCTGGATCTTCAAAGATAGTTCAGTCTCGTTCAATAGCAGCTACCCTTGAGGTGAGGTCAGTGATAAGATTGGTGGGTTTTTCAAACTCCTTGCTTAAACTTTGAACGTGTTCAAGAACAACGTCAAGTTTCATGTCAGACACATTTCTTTGTTCTTCAGAAATACAAGGAATTGAGCATTGAGCTAGCATTGCTTTATTCCCTGATGATAAACTAGATTCACTGTCTGAAGATTCAAGACGAATCTTTTTACATGAAGGTGGAACAACAGTCCATGTATGTCATTCATCTTGCAATTTCAATACTTATGGAGAGAAGAATTACTTCTTTGATACATACTGATAGAATGTTCATTCCTACTCTTTCCCTAGGTCAGACACAGAGTTTAGGTATTTTTAAAGGGATATAATGTCGTCCATGAAAGATAGCGTGAACAAATTTTACAGAGCAGTTTTTGTTAAGGTAAAAAAGGCAATTTAAGCATAGTGTGACCCCAAGGGTACATCTTATAAGACCATTTTTTACCCCAAAAAAAAAAAAACTAAGTTTAAAAATGTCAACCGTATGATATTAAGAGCATATATTTCTTTTGGCTTGCTCACAGATATTCCCATGGATCCTGGTCTCGACTCTTGCCTTAGGAGCCAGAGGCAGGGAGAATTCTAGAAGTAGCACAAAAAGAGTTGGCATCCACATCGAATGATTACATTTTGGACTCTAATTTATGATGTGATAGCACCATTGAATATATAATTTCTTGTTTCGGCTCACTGCAATTCAGGACGCGTAAGGAAGGTACGATAAGACATTATGATAACGACATTGGAAATCATAAACCATCAGGACAAGGGATCACATAATCCTTTGAGCGTGGACACATCTCTTCTGGAGATCATTGCTCAACAATTCAAAGATGATAGCTTATTGTCTTATTGAGTAATAGGTAAATATTTGTTTATGCACAATCTTAAAACATCTTTTATACAGAACCCTATTTTAGACCTTTTCTCTCTACAAGGATTAACAATAGCGAGAGCCATATCTCTTTTTACTGAGAAGGGGACAATGAAGTCCGGTCTATAGGACTTCGTGACTTTCTCCTCTTATATTTAGATGAGGTCCACGAACTGCTAGTAGAAGACATACCTGGAATATCAGTCTTTAGAATCATGTCTGATAGATTCGTCTCCATTGAGTGAATGATTTTACTGCGATTAGAAAGAGACTTGTTAATATTTTTGCGAATGCCAGAGTTGATAGGTTTATTGTCTTCAATGGTCTGTTTAACAAGCCTTTTCTCAACCCATTTCTTTACAGTCTTGGGTGGTGAGCTCTTTCGGGCTGACTTTTTAACATAAGCATTAATTGTAGGTCGAGATTCAAGATCACGAGGGGGTCTCATATGAGACAACTTCTTTGGTGAAGTTCTACAATTATTCACATTGTTACACTCATTGGGAACGATTTTTGGAGTAGACAAGCTATCTAATCTGTTCGTGTGAATTAAGTTATCTTCCTTTAATTGTTGAGTTTTAGCATTATGAAGATACATTATTCAAGAAACTGAGTGTCTTTTAAAGTTTTGAATACGAGATTCAAGGTTTAACAGTTCAAGCTTAAATTGTTCCCTATCTGCTTTAAGTTCAAGTCATCATTTTTCAAGATCTTTTTGAAGCAGAGTGAGTTTTTCTGTCAAGAGACAGTTATGCTTATCCTGATAGATGTTATCATGCTGAGCACTTAGAGATAAGCAGGTTGAGTGCATACACAGATCCTTGTGTGAAGGAGAAAACCCCAAATACTCTTCTTCAACATAGTCAAGAGTTGCATTGAAGGCTTTAAGTTTATCACAGTAATCTTTGTTTGGACAATCTGGAGAGATATGACCATAACCAAGACATTTGTAACATTGTGGTAATTCTTCTGCATTTTCCCAATTATGTTTCTTGTTAGGTGGAGAGAAAGTTCGTGAGCCCTTTTTCTTCCTTAGCAACAATCTTTTTACTGATTGAGTAAATAGTGAGAATGCAGAATTAAAATCCTCATTATCATCACAATCAGAACTAGGTGTTTTATGAAGAGGTGTCTCAGAGGTTTGAGCTTTTAAGGATATGACCTTACTTTGATGATCGTAATAAAAGATTTTTAGTTTGGAAACCAAATCACCTCTTGATATGTCATATCCGTGTTTTTCTTGGATGTCATGTTTTTTTGAATCATATCTGGGAGGAAGAGACCGTCGCACAATATCTCTTTCTTCAATACTTTTACCCAGCGATAGCGAGGCATTCACGATTTCTGAGAGTTTGTGTTCGAACTCTGTAAAGGTGTCTTCATCAGACATTCAGAGATTTTCCCAGTCAGTCATTAGGTTCTGAAGTCTGGCTTATTTCTCCGCAGTATTACCTTCGTATACTGTTTTCAAAATATTCCAAGCATCTTTAGCATATTCACATGTTTCCACATGATGATGTAGATCGGGAGATATGGCATGAATGATAGCATTAAGTGCATCAACTTTTATCTTTGCTTTAGCTCTGTCGTTTTCATCATACTCATTTGGTTTCTTATTACGAGTGACAGCAGCATCACCTTCTCCTTCAACAAGAGTAGGTGGTGTATATCCATTAATCACGTAAACCCAACTGTCAAAGTTTCGAGATTGTAGAAACGACCGCATAGCAGATTTCCACCATATATAATTTGTGCCATCAAAAACTGGTGGAACATGAACATTAGCAGAATGTGTGTTCATAGTTCACAAAAAGCGTCAAACACAGACAATTACGTCTTTCAAGGTGTTTGCCGGCTCTGATACCAACTGAAAAAGAGGGGATACCGAGATATACTACCAACTTTTATTTTTCGTGAACCTAGTTGATTTAGGTTGTTTGAACGATCTCACAAATCAATATTCAAACAACAACCCGAGTATAGTTCAGAGAACCGAGCCGTAACAAGAACGAGTTCTTGTAGATCTCAATAGAGATGGATTCACTCAAGGGTGTGAATCAACAAACTTGCAATTACTTCAATTATATAGACCAAAGACAATATAATGCGGAAGGGAAAAGTAATGCAGGACACCAAAATTTTGTTAACGAGGAAACTGCAAACCAGCAGAAAAACCCCGGGACCTCGTCCAGATGTTAACACTCACAGTATTAAGAGAATACAGACGCTAGCCTACTCTCAGACTTCAGACTGGAATGTATCGATACTGAATTAACCCTACAAGCAACTCAGCTACCGTTGTGCTCCTACGTCTCTTGGCTCCCGCAAAAACCTACATACTTGATTCCCCTAGCTGACGTCCTTTACATGCCTAGGAGTTGCTCCACTTCCCTTCGTGAAGACTAGCGCTACCCTACCTCTAACAGGATGCCTAAAAGTACTCTGTTATAAACAAGAATACGATTGTGATTTCCTTCAGACTTAAAATCAAGGTTAATGGAAATCGGTATTACTGAATAGGGCTTATTGATCTAGCCTAAAAAGTTTTACCTCCTAACTCTTGACGAAGTTAACATAAAACCTACTTTGTGAATTTGCGTTACGAAACTTCTGGGGCTTACGATAAGAGATCCGTCGTACGAAGTTTCTATCAAATCTTATTCGTGATAAGAATGAAATAATTCAATCGACCCAAGATATAGGATTTGGAATTTTACTTCCAACCTATACTTCACGATCCTCAAGTGAAGTCTTTCAATAGTCGTAGTCCAAGAAAAGGACTTCGAGATGACGACCAACCTTTATGCAAGGATACACAGATGTGTAGAGGATTGAAGTTGTATATTGCAGAAGGTCATCTATTTATAGTGATCATCAAGGGAGGCTTTGCTTAAAAGTTAAGCAACCTTGAGTGAGGCTCAAGCAAGTTTCCGAACTTAGAAAAGTCCATAGGCTTGTATTGAGGTCCAACTAAATCTTCTTCTAACCCGTTAGCCGAAACCTAAAGGTTGTGAGAAGACTTGCCTTGATCAAAGAAGGATGGAAATGGCTAAACAAGTTTGGCCATGCTAAGGAGTCCATACACAAGTATACGAACTCAAAGAAAATTGTGGACATGAGTTCCATGGGCCATATTGTGAAAGCTTATAAGAGTATGTTCACAATAGGCAAGAACGTCAACACATGAACGCATTTACAGTTGATAATTCTTTCCATGGTTTATATGTACGCGTACATAGAGCAAATTTTTGAGTTCAGGAAACTCATGAGTTCTCATGTACACGTACATGTTCGCGTACATACAAAATGCTCAAACTCAATTAGAAAAGCTTTCCAACATATGAACGCGTACATGAACGCGTATGCTGTTCAGTCAATCTAAGAACTAACTCAATATTCCACATTCTACTTGAGCATTGGTCATGTAATGACTTAAATGCTTAAGAAAACTAATCTTTATAATCCTTCGGATCACATAAACAACATCATACACTATTTTCATGACAGAATGGTAAATACGAAACTTGAAAGGAAAACCTTTCTAACCTTTAGAGAGGACGATATATTTTATCGTCTTCAACGGTCTTCATCTTCAATGGTCTTCGTCTCGAATACCTAAATCTATCCTAGTCCGAGTTGTAGAGTACACTTATCAAGGATTGTGTTTTTGTCAACTAAACTTGAGAACTGACTTGAGATAGCAACATCAGTGGGTTCAACTGAGCAATGCTCTAACAGGTTATACTTCCCCCCTTCCGCTGTGCGGATAGGTAGAGACTCGATACGCACGTTTGTAGGGAGGCGGAGGTTAATCCCTCCGCCTATTTATTATATAGGCGGAGGACATCCCCTCCGCTGCATCTCATATGCCCTTAGGGTGTTGCGCTGGGCTTTAGGATATATATGAAATATGGCACCCACAATCTTACATGAACGGTTTACTAAATCCGCCCTTGAGATGTATAAAAATCGGATTTGATACGCTTTAAAGTGTCTAACTTAGCTACTGTTGAGTCCACTTTGATTTTATAACACTGTGTTACACATTTTTACGCATGTAAAATCATTGAGCATTGCACTTAAGCGATTTTTGGTTGTTTAAATTTGTGTACAAAATTCAACTGTACATTGGACATAGCAAATGTAAGTGATTTGATTTTTATATCTTACTAATATTAAAGGAATACTGATTTTCCACCGTCCGACATGAAATGACGCTAATACCCTTACACGTTTTTTTTTAAATTTTCCGTTTGTCGTAGATTTGCGTAATTTTTCTAAATGCGAAGGTTAAATATGTCAACTGATGTTTCTTCAGCAGAAAACCCCACAGGTTTGGGTTTCTTCTTGATTTCTTCTTCGTTTCTTACTTTTTTCTCTCTGAGCAATCGCAAAATCGTAATTCTCCAATTCATAATTGTCACGAAATCAAACCTATGGATTTGATTTCTTCTTCTCTCTGAAACCCACAAACCCATGGATTTGATTTCTTCTTCTCTCTGGAACCCTAACTCTAACCTATCGATTTAATTTCTTCTTTCTCCCTGAAACCCTAACTTCAATCACCAGTGATGAATACACTGCACACAATTCTGAATTTGGTCTACCAATATAGATAACAGAGGTTAGAGCTGTAATTCATTACTGATTTCCTCATTGTATACATATAGTTTACTAATTTCATTGGTCTAATCTATGGAATTGAAATTGAAAATCGCATTACAGTTAAGGTTTGATTGAGTTAGGGCTGTAATTTCATACTAGAGGTGTAATTAAATACTGTAAGTTAGGGCTGTAGCTAGGGTTTAATTTGTTAACATTGAAATTGAAACAGAACCTGATGTTTTGATTTACTGAAAGAAACGAAGCACACAACAGTTCTGAATTGGGTCTTCGAATTTGGGAATCTTTGCTTCTTGAGTTTCACTTTACGTTTTCGATTTTCAGCACCGATGATGGATAAACGACGATCAGACACAAAAGTTCTGAATTGGGTCTTAGAATTTGGGAATCTTTGTCAGGAAGATCTGAAAGTGAAATTGCAGTTGTTGTTATTATCTACTGAAGTTACTCAAGTTAGTACTTCCATACACATTTAGGTTTCGTTTATGTTCTTATTTTCTAAGGTTTATGACATTTAACTGTTTGTGGAATTGTCAAACAGATTATTATTGTTTTGAATGGAGGTGTATTTGCTAAAGAAGGAAAACCAAAGCCCAAACTTGGAAGTTTGGAACTCGGAAACTTGAGGTAAGTATTGTTGATTTTCTATCTTCGTTACCCTGTCAAACATGGAGGTGTATTTGCTATAAATTCTTAGTCAACTTTAAATTAGTGTATGAGCTTGAACTCTTCAATGGTAAACAACTAAACCAAATTTTGGTATAAATATGTATCATTTATGTTTGAAAATTTATAAGTGTGAGAGTATTTTTATTTGTGATTCTTCGTTCATGAAGTTAGGATGTTGTTCAATTGTCTGAATTCGATAATATAAAATGACTGTACAGAGAAAACCTTTTGATAACTGATTTTACAATGCTTTTGATGGAGTAACTTTGCATGTCAGGATAGGGCATTTTTGTTTGCTAGGCAAGAGTTGTTATTTGTTCTTTAGAACTCAATAAGGAATCATTCACAAAGTAAAGAATTTGGTGTGGAAACATTAGTTTGGAAATGCCCTGCTGTTGGCATGAATTTAGTTTGGTGAAGACCTTTTGCTTGAATCTGTTGTTCCACTTCCAGTCCATATCCAATGTTTTGTTTCTCAGTTCAACAATTTACTAACCAAGGATTTTTGTTTGGAACTCACAAAACTTTGAGGTATGTCTAGATGAAATTGTACGTTTTTATGATATTTGGGTATATTATATTAGTAAGATTAGGATTGTAATAGGTAGATAATATATTTACTAATGTTAAATCTCTGCTATGTTTTCAAGTTAACTGGATAAGTGTTAGTTTCTGGTAGGAAAGTGTATGTCAAATTAGTGCAGCACTTTTGCTTCAAAGTGTTAGTTTCTGAATAAGTGTCAACACCACCACAAACTCCAACAGAGGGGACACTTTAGTTTGGTGAAGACCTTTTGCTTGAATCTGTTGTTCCAGTTATGTATAATCTGTTGTCAAATTTGAGGATGAACAACAGTAAAAATGTGTTGTGTGGTTATGTAAAATGTAGCATTTCAATTTCTATGTTGTTGTTGCGTGATACAGTTGCGTATAGAAAATTTAGTAACTTCTCATTCCAACTGTGATGTTTTCAGCTTTCGTAGTGCTTGGGCTCGGGGTAGAGATTGTCTTTTAGCAGTGATTTGATTTGAACCATGGACATGAATGGATGATAGTGTCGCGAACGATAGAATATTCTCATCGGGTTTGTACATAGACACCGACGCATGTCTAATATTTTGGGGTTTCAAATTTGTTATACTGTGGCGTCATTTTGAATTATGCTTTGATTAATACTCACTTTGATTTAGGAGTTATTTTGCTCACATACATGTCTTGCTTTTTTTGTATACTGATCTTTTTTCCGACTGTGCATGTGCAGATAGCCAAAGGTGTTTCCCTTTAATAGAGGTTACTTGACTAGGTATGTTACTAATCAAGTAGGTCCTTACTCATTCAATCTTCATTCCTAAGTGATTAAATTTATCATCTAATGATTATCTAATGGTCACACGTTATGATTACTGTATAACTGACTTGGTTTCATTGTTAACTGCCAGGTCCTACAGATTGGACTCCCAATAAATCCACATGACCAGCCCCGATATTGCTTAGACTAATCTATCAAGAGCTTATGAACCTCTGGTCAAACACTTCCAAAGTTAATTTGGCAACTGCAAAATGTTGCGAGAGATGACCTAGGAAACACAGGCTCAAGTTTCATTTGCAGAGATCATTCCAGTACTTAGGTTGGTGTTACTTGATCAGTTGGACTTGCGATTGCAGTTTAATCTATAGAAGAAGTTAGATATGGTAAATGGCCATGATAGCTTAAGAGTGTTTTTTCTTCTTTTGAAGACATTCCAAAGCTGGTGTTGAAGAGATGGAGGTCAACTTCTAAAGTGGCGCATCAAGTTATTTCTACAGGTATGGAAGTGTAATCTTTATTACTTTTGTAGTTTTTCTAGCTCCATGTTTCGTTTGTAAGTTCTGTTTTTGTCTGTTTGATTGATCTTCTTTGAGTTTCTTTTGCTTTTGGTTTAAGCGATTATGGTATTTGCTGACTATTTCTTGCGTTATGCAGGAACCAAATCTCTATCAACGATAATGTGGACATAATTAGTGGCATCCAATTTCCACATGTTGGTCACTCAACATCCCGATTCAACAAGAAAGCTATGCATATGAACTCCGATGGTACCAGCAATGGACTTCACATTATACAATGATAGAAGGAGAAAATAAGTGTTCATATAGATTTGGTAATGTCGTATCTGACCGGGGAGTGTGGTAATTCAAGAGGAAGGGGTGCAGAGTTGGTGCTTAAAAAGGACTTTTGAGAAGTAATATCAAAATTTCTATGATGTATGTACTGTATATGTATATTTTTCGCAATATTCTAATACAGTAGTAGTAATAGAGAAAGCTTGCTCCCGCTGTGCGCGCGCTTTAGTTTTTAATGCATTCAAATTATCCAGGATAATAACCAACTTTTTTTGAAATGATTAGCTCAAATAACACGTGCTGGGCACGTGCACTGTACTAGTATCTCTTTAAGTATGTATAATATAATATAGTTGAATTTTTATATGTAAAATGATCACATTGTCGTTTTAGATTACTGTTGAATCAGTTACGTTCAGGCATTGTCGAATCATTTAGGTTCGGGCTGCAAGCACATCGCGCGTGCGTCTATACAGTAGAAACTCTACAAATTAATGCTCTTGGGACCACCAAGCATTATTAATTAAAAAAGATATTAATTGATCGATAAATTAATAACTAATAATTATATAAGAATAATAAATACTTTATCAATTTATAGATGAAATTACACCTTTCAATCTTCCACTTCATTGTTGTTCAATGTGACAAAATGAACAACAATTTATAGGAGTATGTATGTAGCCAATGTGACAAAATGAAGCATGTATGTAGCCAATGTAATTCTACAATGATGCTCCCTTCGCGAAACGAGGCAATCCAGTTGAGTAATTTCTTATTGAGCTATGAGAAAACAACATCAGAAATTCTTACAATGATGAGAAAAAATTGGAAACGATATCCAGTCTGACATTCATTTCAAAAAAACCCAAAAACAATTGATTCATTTTTGAAGAAGTCTTCATAAATGATTAATGCATGCATTATAGTATATAAGGAATTATTAATTTATATTTACATGGGAGTAAAGAAAAATGTACTATCCTGTAATTTTAGCGAAGTATTAATGTAGTACGTTGTTCTCGAGTAGGGACCAGCCAAAAATATTATTTAGGGGTATTTATTAACTTATCGAGTATTAATTAATCGAGTTTCTATTGTGGTAAAACATAAATCAAAGCCTAGAATGTTAAGATAATGTATGATGTAGAATGCAATAAGACTTTCAAAGGAAAATTTGATCCTTATAAGGTTTTCCTGCCAGAGAAAGAGTCATTGGTTCGGTATATAAGAAGTTGAAGCTTAAGTTGAGGCAAGAGCAACCTCGATTTATCAGTATGGACTTCGATCTGACTCTCGAACAGGATCCTAATGAAAGAAAATGATCAAAAAGGCATAACGGGACAATGAAATATAGAAATATGAAACACGAATCTTCAAAGCGTTATTGACTTCAGTTTTGGGGCGGTCACTCAGGTGATTTCATTTTAAGGCTGATATGTTGTGAGATTTTTATCACAATCAATCATTGTTAATATTGTCACAAACTAAATAGGAAACCAACTGCATACCAATAAATAAGGACAACTGAAGTTCGTACGATAAAAATTGATATAAGAGGAGTTACCGACACACCAAATATTAGTCGAAGAACCATTTCATATGGGCTGCAAAAATTTGAGGAGGTCAGCATTTGGGCATTAAAAGACCTTGTATATGTATATGTATATGTATATGTGAAAAAAA